>JBBPLF010000300.1:0-35508 GCA_038089615.1 Aureoboletus auriporus
CCTATACCAAAACAACATGCTGGTGCACCTGCGTGCCCAGCTCTCCACCCAACCCCCAAGGCCCAATGCAGCTGCCCTGCCTCCTTCCCAGCCAACCAACACACAGCCCCTTCCTGCCTCTGTACACACCCACACCCATGCAGTGGAGATAGCTGGACTCCAAAAGGAATTAGCTGGACTCCGATCTGAGCTACAGGAACTAAAGCATGCCATAGGTGCATTCTCCCCTTCCACCTCCCCTAGGACTGCTTCCACAGTAGTCCCAGCTACCCCTCCACCCCCCTCCCCCTCCCCCTCAACCACATCATCCCAACCTGATGCCATCCTCCACACCGCTCATCCTGAACACAAGTGGATTCAAGCTGCACTGAACCACCCGGACTGCCCTGCTTTCCTAGCTCATATAGACTCGGGGATGGTACCCATTTACTCTCATGTTGAACCAGACAACGTCCAACAGACAGCAATGATCCAATTCAAAAACGACCCCCCAGTTCATCTGGACTTTAACTTAGATGGAGACCTTTGCATCTCGAAGATTCTCTTCAACATGGACCTCTGTGCCATCTCACTCACACTAACTGTTGACATCATCCACCCCATGTGGCTTGCCCCCTGACCCCATTTCCACCCACCCCAGTGTTCACATACCCCCACATAAACCCTCATCTGCCTGCAAAAACAAGCAGATCATGATCAACCCCAACCCACATCCCCCACCCCCCTCATGCCACTCTAGGATTACTTAGGCTATTTTCCCAGCCACGCCTTAGGATCCAGCAGGCTACCCCGGTCATCCAGCTACTCCCTCTTCCTCTTTCCTACCTACCTATCTATTTACCCTTGCTTCCCCTTCCTCCTCACTTAGTTGCTGACCATGCCTTCCCATCCTATTAGTGCCTGACCTGCCCACTTTAGCTCCTTTGCCACCATCATGTTTCTAGTATAGCCAGACTTTCACTACCAATGTTTGCTACTCAACACTATGTTATGTCTTACATAGGGTAACAACCCCAACAGGACAATAATATGGATTTTTTTTTTTTTTTAAAAAAAAAAAAAAAAAAAAAAAAAAAAGATGGAATGGTTGTATGTTATTGTAGTATTTGGTATTGGAGGTGCTTGTTGAGAGGATCTGACAAAGACTTCAAGACAAGATAGTTTCGGGAGCACATTTATAATTGCAAGAGAGTACCGCTGGTAATGGAATTGAGCTGCAAATATGCTAAGCACACGGCAGGGGTGTTTGAAGGAAAGAAGAATCAACATACAACATGTAGAGGATCTCGTCATTGTGCACCTCATTGATCCCTTGTACCATCGTTCTCTTCATCACGACATGATGAATCTGATGGGAGGAGTAAGTGTGGTCTGCCCACGAGCACCAGGTGATGTGATGGTTTCCATACACCAACTCGAAAATGAGGTGGTGCCAAGACCTTCCTCTTTCCATCCCTCTGATACCGTACGCCTGGAGCCAGAGAACGGAGAGTAGTAAGTGGGATAGTGAAAAGCGCAACACTGTCGGCTCTTCATTATCTTCCTTGAGTGATAGAGAGCGAAACGACATGGAAGGTGAGGGATTCTAAAGTCAATGGAAGGTGCAGTACTAACGAGGAGGCAAAGAGTCCAACGAAACCAACTCCTCCTCCAGAATCGTTAAGCGAGAGCAGACTGAAATCGATTGTCCATATGTCTTGCGCGTGGCATTCTTCGCCGACGGAGAACACCTCGTGAGTGATGACGAACGCGGCAAGATTCGACGTTGGCGGGTGCAAGATGGAACGGAGGTGGGAACACCGATGAATGCGGGAAGTCGAGTTTACAGCCTTGCAGTCTCACGGGATGGAAAGTGGATCGTGAGTGGGACGGAGAATGGCCAAGTGACGGTGTGGAGTGGACATCTCAGCAAACTATGACCTTGTGATCGCTGGAGGCTCAAAAATCGTCTTACGGGATCTACTTGACATCCTTCCCTCTCCCTACCATGACGAGGCAAGTGTTCAACCATCCAACGTTCCATGCATGAGATGGCTCATCCTACAACAGATACTTCGCAGGGGGGACGATCGTGTCAAAGAGTCCTTGTATGCAACGTTTGCGCTTTCGGGTGTTTCTATCACCACCCTTACTCCGTCTATCAAGTCAATCATTGAAGAACTTGGACTTCAACTTGCTCATCTCGAAAGCGCCATGAACGAGAAGGAAGACGGTATGATGGAGGCTATCAGGTCACTATGCGCGGAGAACGCTCGTTCAAGTGCGTTCTTCCCCAGTTTCCTTCACCAGTCTTTAACTGTGCGTGTTCCTTCAAATGAAAAGATTGCAAATCTTGAGAAAACCGTGCAAGATCTCCGTGACAAGCTTGCTCAATCCCAGCATGAGCCAGATAGCCGCGGGCGGAATATATAGGGATATTTGAGTGCATTTGCGCGTCGATTACGGACATGAAGCAACGTTGATCGGCGCTCTGCAGGCAATGTACACACCCGCTTTGGATCCCCATCTAAGCTACTGCTCGTCCCTCATTGACAGTGCAACCTCGAACAATCATGATCTCGTTCGTCCCATTTTTGTATATATATATAACCTTCAACACATGCGCAGGACCTCTTACATGCCTTCCTTTAGTTGTACTTGCTCGCACTAGCACTTCACCAAAACATAAACACCGAATAGCGTCGCTTCTTCCGTCGGAGAGCGCTTCGCGTTGAATACAGTAGTACCTCGGCGGCGCCGACTCGTGACGCCATTCGTGCCCGCCTCGGCCTCTTGCCTCCAATCCCGCTACGGATCGGCCCGCCAGACATCGCGAATTCGATCCCGATCATTTAGATGTGCTGGCCCACCTCTAGTCCGGAGGACGCGGAGCGCTGAATGCCAGTGGAGGTAATTCGAGGATCCACGGAACGCATGTTATGAGTCGCTCGCACGGCGACGGCGGCAGCGTGGAACAGCAGGGAAGGCCAGGCATTTTTCACATTTCAGTGGTTCCATATGTTTTTTTAATCTCGCTGACCTCTTACCGAAATTGAAGCAAGTGATGTGTATTGGATATTGCGAATTGACCCCAGGATGGCAGTAGACGTATCGATCCATGATCACTTTTTTTGTATCTCACCCACGAAATCTGGATGAGGGCAAACTTCCCAAAAATCATTATGCAATTGGCGGTGGACAAGAATAAAACGAGTAGGAATTCCTACAAAGACTGACAGTTATGACTACACTTGATGCGTTGTAGACAACGTTGGATGAATATCAGTCAAGAGTCCACACAAAAACAGGTCATCAACGGAAATGGCCCTACACATGTTCGAATGCTACGGAGGGTCGGCGACAGCGCGACTCCGGATATCTATGTGATCGGTATCAGTGATGTATCATTCCTGACAAGCTATAAAGATGGGGATGCAAATAATCTTTCCTTCCACGTCACGTCGATTCCATCCCACACGATTCACAACCCAACACCACCAAACACTCTGTTCCATATGAGTCTCGCGGCTTCTTTCCTCTCCCGCACCGCACCACCATTTCCAAGCACGGACTTGTTCTCGATAGCACGGCGAGAGATGTACGGCATCACCTGCGGTGCAGTGAGTTTTGGTGCAGCCCTCAGGACACAATGCGCACCTCCGCAAGAGTACCGTATGGAACGTACTTGATAACGCACGGTGTAACACTCTGTATGCGACCAACGAGGTAGTTGGTGAGCGAATCAAACATGCCTTCAAGCATGAATTGTCAAAACGTGACAGGATAAAAAGGGCGGTGACGCGTACCGTATAACTGGCCAAAAGTAAGCCTCTCCGCAACCTCGACTGGAATAGACATGGTTCCTGTATGATTTCCATCGACGCCCGGGACGTTTTCGCGAACCAGACCATTATTAACCATCTCCTTAAGTATCACTTGAGACGAGATCCAGTTGTGTGTGCCGAAGAGGACACCAATGCGCGGTGCATGACCCGGAGATGACCGTATGTCATCGGCAATGGCTCGCACGAGGAGAGCTGCGCATTCATTGTAACAGGCATCCGTGTCCATTTTAGATGGATGAACGGGCGGATAAGGGTCGGGTGATATTCCAACGAAGCCCGATGTCCTCGAGGAAGTTGCCGCAGAATATGCTGCAAGCTCATATGGGTGATATGCACCCCTTACGAGTTTGACTCCCAATGCGTAGTTGTTCTGCCGCGCAAGCGCAAGCGACCGTGCGAGGTGGTTCGGCGTTCTAGTATCGATAACATGGTCGGTATCGTGGAGATGCGGTGGTTTCACGGATCGGAACTAACCTTCTCAGGTAAGCTTGATATGATACATATACAACTGGCTGCATCTCAGTCCCCTGGGCATTCTTTACCCCTGTACTCGCCAGGTCGCGATATCCCGAAAGCTTGTTAAATCGCTCCATCAACGCATGTCCAAAAGCGTCGATAGCAGGTTGATACCAGCTAAATGTCATATAAGCAACACGGACATACTGCAAACAAGGGTTGGAATACCTGTACTCGGCATCAATAATAATCCTAACATTTCGATCCTTGGCACGTGCGCATATCTTATTCAAGTCATGGTAAAGTTCTCTGAGATCCTCCACGTCCTGCGCTGTCAACGGCGAGCCTTCGGGGATCCGGTTATGGAGGACTGTCAGGTCCGAAGATTCCGGGCTACCGGGGAACGGCACCGGTGGACTCAACGCAGGTCGGGTACGCGTGAGATGGAGAGACAGGTTCCGTAGCGCGTTCGCATTCGGGAGGAGAGCGGTCTATGTTGATGGCATCAGACACGTCGCAGAAGAAAACGATAACGATGGTGTTACTCACAACCTTGATGGCTGCCCAGGTCCGTCTGCCCGTTGCGGCACCGAATTCATCCTCGAAATCGGCAACGACATCAATGCACCTGATTGTCTCTGCAACCATGCGTTTGTGAACGGGCTGCTTCCTAGAGCCGTTGGTGGGATGCGTATCGTCGTTAACCTCGTGCTCGTCCACTTCGACACTGTATGCGAGCAAGGTACCCTTGTTCTGCTTCCGTAGGGTGGAAAGAAGGGGAAGCATTTCGTGTGCTGTTTCGCCGCCCACGAACTTCCGGGGAGTTTAGTGATGAGATGAGCCTCAAACATAAGGATATGACTATACGTACTTGGTCAAAGAACGTGTGCCTCACGACGGCCTCTACGACCGTCCCTATGAAGGGAACCTTTAATAACGCATGAAGTATCCCTGGTGCATGGTCTACGAGCGTCTCACATGAAGTGAGACCGTACACTGCGTAGGTGCGGAGGAGCGTAAGAAGAGGCAGGGATACGTCACGTTCGGGTCGAGAGTTGGTCTTGAAGGGGAGTGGGGGACATGATTTGGCATCCGAATATAAAGCAAACAGAGTACCTGCGGAGACGGCGGATGTGAGGAGGAGTGTTGTTCTGAATGGGTGTCGTCGACGTGGATGAGTTGGTGTTGAATACAATCTCGACCGGGTCAAACCCGCTACAAATGGTGCTCGTCGTGTGCGGTACATCGTCGTGCGGATGCCGCGATGAAAAGTAACAAAAAAGCGGCGAGGCTCGGGTCATGTTGTGTTATTTATTCCGTAGTATGTACTAAGCCCCGGATCATCATGGCATCTTCTTTTAAGTACTACTTACAAGTCCCCTTCAAGGAGTTCCTTCCGGCGGGCCGGCAACTTGAAATCATCAGTGATCATCATCTGATATCACTGCCCAACCAACTCCCTAAACTCAACTCCCCACTGCTCGTTCCTCTTCACGTCCTCCACGAACGCCTCAAACTTTTGAGTCCCCCCTGTGGCAGACGCACCGGCTGCACTGCCGATCGCAACCACTTTCATCAAAGCAGCGACCGCACGCATAGTACTCCTCCTGAGTTCTGCTGCGCGCTCCAAGTCTTGTTTAACAGTGTCCTTGGTAACAGGTGCCCCTCGCATGGTCGTCTCCAGTGCAGGCGTAAGTTCGTCCAAGTGAGCAATGAGCAGAGGGGTGCATAAGGTCAGGGAAGAAAGACGGGAGATGAGGAGATGCGATAACACTTTGATCTCATCCGACGGATCCGCGAGGGCAGGAATGAGGTACCTTAAGTACGTTGGAAGGTCGAGTTTGTGAAGGCATGTGTCCAGCTATTCGAAGCGAGGATAAGTCACGAGCGTAGGGTGAATGTCAACCTGGAGCTTACAAGTGTGTAGAGAGTCTCCCAGGCGGTCTTGCGTGTGTCAAGTCCATCATCGACTTTATGCGTCCATGGACCCATTTGTACCGTCCGTATAAGATCGGGGTTGACCTTGGTCTCGGCGTACAGGGTTGGAAGAAGCACTGGGAGGTGCTCTCGAATAAGATGTGGCTTCGTTCGTGCAGCAGAGTTTAGCGCGGATAGCGCAAGGCGGCGAACAGCCTATATAAAACCAATCAGCTGTATCCATGAAGCTCAATAATAATAAAATTGTATACCAAATCAGTATCTTTCATCAAACTCAAAAAGTCCATGATCAGTGGTGCAAGAAGTTCGTCATAAGAGGGGGAGCTTTCAGCGAACGTGTATCGAATCGCCGATACAACCGTGGCGCGTACAGCCGGATTCTCGTCGCGTATACACGCCTGGAGTTGGGGAAGATAACGTGATGGGTGTGTGGTTGTAAGTTTGCCCAGGCATGCGGCAGCAACATTTCGCGTCGATTCCTCCGAGTCTGAAGTGGAATTGTGGAAAAGAGGGGTCCAAATGACGTCTGCGACAGGTTCCAGTTGTCCATGAGAGCAATGTGTTACGACCTGTGAACGAATAATAGCTTCAACGAATTGTTACCTCGGAGAGCAACTCTGCAACTAACCTCTTTGAGCGCGTGAAGAGACAACAGTCGCTTGGATGGGTCGTGTTCCGCAACTTTGAGGATCGCTGGGAGGAACAAGTGCAAGTTCCCAATTGCAATGTTGCCTTTATTACAAGTCAGAGAAAGCCACTCTGATCACGACGGCGTTGGCTATACTCACCAGCTGCGAATGCAGCCGCAGTCCTGATCTCCTCCTCTTCCGCAGAAAAGTGGTCGATAGCATTGTCGAATACGTCATGTTGGATAGACATGTCGCTAGGCAGTATGAGGTGATGTCCTCCAAGGCATAAATATACTTACATAAAGCGACCGAGTTCCCCCAAGATCAACAAGCTGAGGACAACCGTCGTCGACTTGGCTTTCGATGATTTCTATTTGTTAAAATATTTAGGTGGTCGCAAATGAGGCACGACAAAGAACCATACCTTGATAGCTTTGGAGTATTCTGCGATAGTTCCAGCGGCAACGCCTTGGGCACTCCTGACAACCTGTCCAACGCACTTTGCCACGTTGACAGGGTTGGCTTCCGTCTTAGGAGACTTTTCAACGCCAATAACAAGGTTAGGGACCACATGTGTTGCAATTTGCCTGTCCGCTTGAACCAGGGCTGAGAAAAATGCAAGTAAAGAATCGAGAGCTGCACCAGAAACAAGAGGCGAATGTGCAATCTGATAGATATCAGCAAGCAGTTCTTTCTCAACAACTGGGAACGTGATAGAAGGTGACAAGTCTAGGAGGACAGCGAGAATGGAAAGCGCTTGCGAAAGGAGGGATATATCCGAGGTGCTGACGTAGAGCTTGATTTGGGGAATAAGCGCAGGTGGTACATCGGCAGGTATTCCAGATTGATATCTATGAAATGTATGTGATGAGTCGTCAGGAAGGTCAGGAGAAAAATTCACCTTTTGAGCAAGGTGTCCAACGCAGTGAAAACTTCTGGTTTTCCACCCCTTCCACTCTTCTTCAGAAGCCCTACCGTCCATTCCAAGCAGGAGTTGACCCATTGATCACCAACGTCAACATCCCGTGCAACCTTTGTGACCACCTTGACCGCACCAGCAGTATTTCCAGTGGTGCGGCATATCGCTTGCCACTCCTTTCCGCCTTTGGACCTCATCATATCTGTTGCACATATCCATAGGTCGGCCACACAGTCCTCTGCGCAACTGCGCACCTCTGCATCTGTATCGTGTGTACTGAGCCGCTGAAGGGCTTCATCATAGACACGTTCCGGCCAATCGACGTGCTTCAATGGCCGGACGGCATTTAGTAGGGCGGAAAAGACACGGAATGCCTCAGATACAACTCGAGGGTGGCGCTCCCGGAGAGACTTGAGAAGGACGGATGTGAGCGTGGGTAGCGAGGGGCTAAACACCGCAGGTGCGTGCGTCGAGAGGAACAGGGCAAGGAACGAAAGACATGTCAAATGTAGGGTCGATGTTGTTGTAGTTGGTGGCTGGGAAAGAATGCTCTGCGATGTCGCTACGATCGACCCAACCTGACTGGATAGCGAGCCTGGCAAGACGCCAAGGAGAGCGTGGAGTAACTGGAACCCAGCCTGCACGGTTGCTGGTGCGGTCTTGGGGGGCTTTAGCTGACCGAGCAGCACCTTTGACAACGCAGGGACCTGGGATCGCAGAAGCGTGTAAGGTGTCTCCTCTACATCCATCCGTTCTTCGCTATCGCGCTTCCTCTTTCCACGTACAGCAGAGTCACCATCTAGACCCTGCGGTTGGCCACCGTACAAACTTGTTTGGCTGAGAAGTGTGACATAGGTGGCCCATACCTCCAGGCGGACCGTTTCTTCTCTGTCATTAAATCGCGAAATCAGGACGGGAGAAATATTTTTGTACAAGGGAACGAGCAATTCCGGGCGAGTAACGATAACTGCTGACAGCAGTTTTGTTGCGGAACGACGGATCTTGTATGATGTATCTTCGTCGTCAGAGTACCTGAAGGCAATCAGTATGCCAGAAAGAGACACTCAAGTTATGCAACGAACTGATCAAGCTCTCCATCGTCATCCTCGTCGTCAGCATCTGCCATCTCCTCATCCTCTCCCTCATCTTCGCCAGCGTAGTTCTATGTAAAAATCAATACTGTTTCGCAGAGCGAATTTAATGCAACTTACAGGGTCGTATTTGATGTACAAGGACCCGACCTGTACCATGGAATCCACAAATGGCGCAGCCTCTCCAGGCGATCTCAGTAGTAACGTCTCCAAAGCCTTGAATGAGTGAGTAACAATTAGTGTTCTAGACGCATATACGCAACCTGTAAGCACCCCTCCCTCAGTTCCTCGTCGTCACGTTTCACAGCTTGCAATAGGCCGGGTACGATGGCTCCTAACGATGATGTTAACTGTTGCGGAGACTGTCTGAAGATCGCGGCGATGAGGTTCACTGTGGTCCTCTGTTGTTCCAGGTTGGCGTTTGTTATGAGGAAAGGCAAAATGTTGTTCTGGAGTAAAGTCGCGAACAATTCTGGTGGAGCTACGGGGACAAATTGAGACAATGTGGATATGGCGCGTTTCCTGACTGCAGGACGCGGATGTGTTAGAAGAGGGGAAATGGCGGTGAGTGGCTGGGGATTCAGAGAAGGATCCGCGAAGTGAGCTGGAAAACGTATGATGAGAATTGAAAGCGTTGATAACGTTTCGAGCAGTGTCTCCGGGGGGATGTCAGACTGAGGTGGATGTTCGTCAAATGACACACTCGAGAAGGACTGGTCTTACATTGGAGACTTGTCCAAGTAATTTTGGCGTAAGCTTTGCGCATGCCTTGCCAGCGATCTTTCCATCTGGAGGCAGTTCCGATGTGATCGTTTTCAGGGCTATGGAGTGGCGTCAAGAACCATCACGCATGATGGATGGGTGCTAACCAAGACCGGATATATCACGTAGCTCCTCGTCCTCTCCGACAGAATAGTTGATCAGACTATCCACCACGAGTTCCATCTGAGTCTCTCTGATGATCTTGATGAGTTGTCCGAGACTTGAGTGGCGTGCGGTTTAGTTCGAACACAGAACGGGGAAATGAAACGCACCATTTGACCGCCTGGTTCTTCACCTCGGATATTTTATCTTCGACGAGTTTGAGCACTTGGCGGAGAACTTTATTTTCAGTGGACTCGTCGCCGAAGAAACTGTTTGGGTCCTGCTTGATTTCCAGCATTAGATCGTTCAATCCCATAAACCTGAGAATCGAAATTGAAAACTTGTGAATCAACAACCATGACGCGTCCAAGGAACGATTGCGAACCTGAAGTCCTGGTCGGTGGACTGCATCTAGAAAATCCCCACAAAATGAGTATGACTTGCTCAACGCGTACCCGACAAGGACAAAGACGATCGTCACCTTTTCCACCAAATTGTTCATCAGGTAGGTCTTCGTCATTTCGAATGAAGGTCGTGGTGAAAGCCGCAGATAATCAGAACGAGGGCGTAGACAGGAGCCGCGTTCTTTACGGCCACACAGCCACTGCCTTAGGGCGTTATAATAATGTTGCCACGACGTCAACACCACGCAAGATACGAGGGTTGTAAGTAATACTATCGATAATTAGGATAGTAATATAGAGGACAGTATATGGTATATACCCAACAAGTATGAAGCTCTTAGTTGGACTCACCGGCAGAAACTCGCAGAATGACGAAGTACACTCATCATGACACGTTATTGGCGCAACTTCAGCGTCGAATAGGTTTCATCATGGATCATATCCGGGGGGGATTTCTAGGCCACAAAAGAAATTTACTTGGCGTACCAACCGAGTGACGTATGCCCAAACCCAACTTGCACTGCATCTTCCGTCACGCTGGCCACTGACCACTGGCAGCGCCCTGCGATCAAACTTTGGCTCTTGAAAGTTGAAAGCGAAGGCGGATAGGCCTATTCATATATAATTACTCAGGGTCAGTTCGAGCAACATTCCCCAGTGGGTCAGCGCTCGTCCACCAACTTGGATCACCGAGACACTACGTGGGTCCCGGGAGCACACATTACCACCACCCGACATGTATCTTCCACTGAGCTCCATGCTACTGCGTTGGCTCCAATTCTCTTTTTCGCGGTTGAATTTTGGCTCTTCGGCCGCGGCGGTACCAGAGCAGTGCAGGGATAGTCACGGCTTGGAGGATTTGAACAATCTAGGAAATCTCTCACCATATCATGATGCTCCCAAGCTACCTGGAGTCTCTACGGACTTACCTGGGGACTGTGTCGTAGACCAAGTCATATTGGTGAGCTCAGCTTCGTAACAAGTCAGTGCTTTAATTGACATTTGACTAATTTCGTTACAAGCTGCAGAGACATGGTTCTCGTGGCCCCACGAGAGAGCAGTATATTCGAGAGCTTGTGGATACCCTCGAAGAGGCCCATGATACAATTCAATCCGCTGACCTCCCACTGTCCCTGCAATTTCTCAAGCAAGGGTACAAGTACAAGTTGGTTGCTCAAGAACTCACAATTGTTGGACGCAAGGAACTATTTGACCACGGGGTAGAGTATGTGTATTGCCGTGCCTCATTCAAATTTCTTTCCATGACCTTTGAATATCTGTATCCAGATTCTCCCTTCGCTATCCCACATTCTCAACGGATGTTGTCGTATCCACTACAGTTCAAAGGGTCAAAGACTCTGCATACTTTTTCGGACAAGGATTCTTTGGCCTTGGCGCAGATCATGTTACCTTCCGGACGACTGATGAATTTGATGATCCGGTTCCTTGGATCACGCCCTGGGAGAGATGCCCAAAGATGTTCCACCATAAATACACCGAGGTAAGATTCATTGCCTGTATCTTTTTGTGATGTTCGTGTTTTATGTACGTAGGCCGGGCGCTGGGCTGCAAAATATATCCCGCCCATCGCGGAGAGAGTCAACAAACTTGTTCCTGGGATTAATTTCTCCGTCGATGCCATTCGAGGTGCCTTGCATGCATGCATATATGATCTTGCCACTTACAATCGATCTCCGTGGTGTAATGTGTTCACCGCGCACGAATTACGTGGTCTGGAGTAAGCGTAGTCTTAGTCTGTTGTTGTGCGTTAGTGATTTATATGTTTTAGATACGAACTCGACTTGGCCATGGACAGCTTTAGTGGTCATGCATCCAGAGGTGACCCTGGACCTCTGCTTGGTGCTTTCTATATAAAAAAACTTATTGAACGGTGAGCGTTGCCATAGATGAGATCGGAATATATGAATGAATGGTATACGATAGTTTGACGGATGAAACAGGGAATAGCAAGTCCCTCTATTTAGAATTTGGCCACGAGATCAGCTTACTCTTGCCACTGTCAACCATGGGATTAAACAAGTAGGTATTCAGGTACGTTGGAGGATGTCATTAACAGCCATCGTTACAGAGATGCCTCGCCTCTCAACTCAACTTATCTACCACCTGATCGCAAGTTCAGAACTTCTAATCAAACACCTTTTGGTGCACATATGGTATGGGAGAAGTTTACGTGTAACACAACGTACGCAAATATCTGGTCTCATAATATAGTGTTTGCGCTCATGATGAGTAGCTTCGAAGGTCCACAAGTCCGCCTCGTGTTGAATAGGGAGACATTTCCTCTCTTTATATGCGAGAAATCCGAGAAAGACAGGGAATATGGAACGTGTTCGTTGGACGAATTCGTGCGAGCGAATGAGTATAGTTTGAATGTCGAATACCAGAACGACAAATGGGATGCCACTTGTGAGCTTTGACAACTGGCCACGAATTCTCGTACCCAGTCTGCTCGGATTCATTATCCCATTTGTGTGAGTTCTCCGTCACCGCCCCTGTATATAGCTTGCATCGATCGTATGAAGAGTCGACCCGAATATGACAAAAGAAACGAGAAAGAGCGTTCTCAAAACTGGTATCCGTCGTACGACTTGTTGAATAACACTATTTATGTAATGAACATGATGCAATGCAATGGGTCTGTGTAAATGTTTAAAGATACAAATGAGCGTAAAACTTGTGAAAAAGGTTACAGATGGCATCAGAAGTTATTAAATCAAGAAAAGAGTGATGAAAGTAGTTGGTACAGGCACACCGACTTGATCGATCATTGATCGCTGTCTGTATCCAGCCAGCCAGCTGCGTTCAACAATCGGTGCGTGTGTTCAATGTCAGGTTTGATGTCTCCGTTCAGTGGCGCAAACCACTTTCGAACTTTGCAGCTTGCCACATAGAACTCCACACACCAGTACAAGCCATCTTCCTGTGATCACAAAGAAGTTATTCATCCGAGAACACGGCCGTGCGTGAAAAGGATCTCTTACAGATCGCGTCTTTCCCTGCTTTGCTTGGCCGACGACCTTGCCGTGATACCAATCGCCATCACTGGCACAAACCCAGACCATGTCCCCGCTCTACCGAAAGATCACAATCAGAAGATGATCAAATACTCCCAAAATGGTTTGTTTTGATCGCTTACCTTGAAACGATACGGCCATGGCTCGTCCAGGTCGTCTGGTTTCAAGTCCGAAAAGATCGAGTCTCCCCAAATCCCATCGTCCCAAGTGGCAAGGTCAACGGAGTGCAACTCCACCCTGGGTTGAGGGCGCGGAGTGTATCGGCTGCTGGCAAGTAGACTTGGCCGAGCATAGGGTGTTCCTGCGTAGTACATGGTATGCAGTGTAGTAAGGAATGCTTGGAGGTTTGCACGACTTTGAAATGCTGGAGATCGTACGGTCCCAGTCATGGTTCTTTATACACCTAGTGGATGGACCTGAATGGACAAGGCACAGGTCACCACAGGTTGTGGTTCCTTTGTTCTGTGTAAATCCGGAAAGTCTGTGGAAAACACGCTTTGACTCGGACAAGCTGGAAACAATCGAATGTTATCGCTGTGTCCTCGTGGTGGATATACAATAATCTTACTTTGTGAAAAAGTGAACAGCGGTGCCGGGAGAGGTGCAATAACCACTGTGACATACTCTCAAGGGACGAGCGTTGCTTTGACCCACATCCGAGTCACTATTACTAAATGGTACTAGTACATTGTTGACTTGCTCCACATCATTGAAATCTTGATGCGCGAAGGTTTGATAGAAACCCCAACATGACGTAGATCAAATGAAGCGTCGTTGTGCCTTCCGTTGGTCCATCCGTGTATGTAACCCTTCTAGTATGGGAATGGAAGCATTCCCTCTGCCGGCCCAGTAATACCATCCTCTGCCGCACGTTCATCCAAAAATTCGAGAAGGACATCCCGGTAACGCCTACGTCCCTTGTAAAGCGCGACGTCCCCAGGCCAACTCCTTATTGCACTGGCTAAGCGCCCTGCAACACCTCGCTCCTGTGCGAGTTCCTCTATTTTAAATTGATACGTACGGATTCCAAACACAATAGCGCCTGTGCGAGAAAGTCGACGTAGGGTTTGTCTCTCGCACCTGAGACGGAGAGTCGAAGGAGAAACATGCGTGACGTCTCTTGCGCCGTGACCCCGTCCATGAGTAAAGGTGTCTTCTGGCCCGTTATGAGATTCGGACCAACTCAATTCTTCGGGATCGATATCAGAGAGAGATTCCTCTGTACTGTGTCCTGTTCCCTGATCTCTATCTGGGACGACCTGTACAGCATAGTTGTTCCTTATCACCGGTTTGTCGAGGGGTAAACGTTGGAAGAAACGGTTCATGCTGAGTTGTAGTTTCTCTTTGACTGTGAATACACCGTTGAACAGGGTCGTAATAACCTCGCAAAAAGAATCTTACACTGAGGTACCTCACCAGAGAGGTGTATTTCCTCTAGCGGCATTCCAATCTTGTCGCCCATACGCCAAAATCCTAAAAAGAAAGCCGTCGATCAGGAGGAGCAGACAGTAAAAGCGAAGCATATACCTGGCACACATACAAGCCCTGCCTGGAAGTAATAGTTGCCGTCCGTGCCTGGTTCGACGTTGAACAAGGGTGCAGATGGTCATGGTCCAGTGATCAATTTACCTTCTATCATTATTGCGAAATCATCCTGCGTTCTTTCCGAAACGATCAGCTATGTGAACGGTCGATCTGCGGCAACAGCTTTTCTACACTCACAGGCCATTTATTATTCTCCACGCTTCCTCTCCCATTTCTACATCATTCATGGATTCAAGCATATCAAGATCGTACTTTTTCCCGGTCTCGACGACCTCAATTGCCTTGACTGGCATTTTACTGTGCCATGATAGAGGTATCCCACCGATAGTTGGTATAGAAGAAGCCGATGTTGGGAGACGCGAAATACGGAAGGATGACGGATACCGTTCAGGAAGATACTCCGCGAGTTCATACAACAACTCTTTCACTGCAACTCAAATTGAACAACCACGTGCGCGGAAAAGGATTTCCAGAGATCACGAACCTGCCTCAGCACCACCCGCAACTTTTACGGATTCATCCTCGCGAGCAGGAAGGACGCGTAGTACTGTGCTCCTGCAATGATTTACACGAAATGTACGAATTCGTTGATGGTGCGAGAAAGACTCGTCGAGTTCTATCCATTCGGTCCAAGGCATGGTACGAATTCCCATCGTGATGCTAGACGACATATCAAAGCGAGCGATGTGGGATTTTAGAGAACATGGAACATTGCCGTGAGTAACATCATAGACGGGTACAGGGAGTTAACTCACTGGTACTGGCCCCATCTGAAGGGACGGTATGGAACAGGCTTTAGATCCCTGATCGGATGGGGACAAGGCATTATCTCTGGGTAATCGAAAGCTTGAGGAGTCCATACTTTCAAAATTTGATTAGTTTCTTGCAAAGTTGCAGTAAAGACTCGACGTCTGAAACTTACCCCCTGGGTCCCGATCTCTGTTGGGGTCGCTTCGTTGTTTTGGTTCGGTCGAAGGAGTGCTCTTGTTTGAAGTCGCACGCCGTTTAGTTCGGCTCCAATTTATAGCTTTATAGGCCGTGTAGATTGCGAGTGACTGAAGGAAAACGGGCAATAGGACATGTAGAAAGGCGAATTTATTTGTGTGGCGGACGAGAGCTGACCAGACCCACGCATTCATCGTCGAAGCGTGCGTGTGGTGATCTTCCTCAGTACAAGTTGATCGAGTCTTAAAATGTTCTCACGTATACCAGCGTTTACCAACTCGTTTCTCTCCGTAGGTCGTTCGAACCCGATGTATCACCCATGCATTGGTTGTTCATCTCATCACTGTACGCATTCTCAAATGTCTGACTCGTTCAATCCATCCAGGCAATCAATACTAATCAGCGCGTCGCATTATTCACAATATTAATTAATGTACTTATATATCACGATTGATTCAGAGCCACTGAGCTGTTGTACATCTAGGACAACTGCAGGGCTTTTTACACTACCAGGTCATTGGCAATGGGTCTATGTTTATGCATGAAACGTCGAACTACGTCAGGTCCCAGTGGAAGTGTCAATAATTAAATTACTTAGCGATGCGGCGGTCCGGAGCCGTCACATTGTCAACATGTCAAGGTTTTCAACGATGACGCGGTAACGAGGGCGTGCCTGTCGTAAGTTCAAGTTTTACGCGTTACACCTCGTTACGTATACATCAAAATTTTCAACTATACTTCAAGTGTTTCCGTCTCTCTTTCCTTCCTCAGGCTTTAGGCTACAGGACGTCGCAATATCACCCATGCCTTGGTTGTTCATCTCATCTTTTCGCGCATTCTCGGATGAATCTGACTTGTTTAACTCTCCCAGGCAACTGGACAATTTTCATCATGTGCTTGCTTTTGAGCGAGCTGTGATAACGCCATATACATTCGCCACTGTGCTCGCACCGGCCCTCTTTAGTTTCTATGTTATGGCCGTCCTGATCCAATTACCACGCACGAATCTATACCGATCTGCGCTCCTTCCTGTAGTGTTTTGGCTGTGTTTCCGAGCCGCCATGTCTCTGGATT
Source organism: Aureoboletus auriporus (assembly GCA_038089615.1). Classification (NCBI taxonomy): domain Eukaryota; kingdom Fungi; phylum Basidiomycota; class Agaricomycetes; order Boletales; family Boletaceae; genus Aureoboletus; species Aureoboletus auriporus. Next base: position 16,725 of record JBBPLF010000300.1, read on the forward strand.
TCTCGTGGAATAATCCTGGTTACGACTATCTCAATCAAGCTCTATTGGCAAGTGTCATTTAGTAGTCATGAAAGTTGCACTGATTCAAACTGAACAACCCAGCTGGCGATGTTTACCATCTCCTTGCGAAGCACGGCATGGGTATTGAATGCAAAGCCGACTTACACTAGACTGCCAATCTGCAAGTCGGGCAATGGCTCCATCAAAGACCACGATGGAACTACCCCCGTTTCTGTCTCTACCGCGATGTGGAATGCTTGGGACCTCATGGCAAATCTCAGAGGCATCGGCTGGAGTGGGCCTTCAAAGATGCCCTTCCCAGCACCATACTTCCATGTCGAATCCCGACCGATATTCTTCTTTCTCTCTCTTTCTCGGATCATCCTGCTCGGAGTCTTACTCGATCCTCTGTGCGTATTCGTGCGCTTCCTCGGACGCGATTCGTTTGGGAAGCCGGAAGGCGGGACGATCTTTGATCCTTCGCTAACCCCACTGGAACGGTACACGAAATCGTCGGTCGTAACATTGCTTGTCGGAGCGTCCGCATACATCAACATCGAGCTAGTCTATCAGCTGCATGCCGCACTGTTCACGATACTCTTCCAACAATACCCATCCCAGTGGCCCCCCCTTTTCAATTCCCCTTGGTCGTCAACTTCACTCGCGAGTTTCTGGTCAAGAGGGTGGCACCAAGTCTTTCGTGAGATGTTTGTAGTAGTAGGGAGTAAACCCGTGGAAAAATATTTCGGACGGATTGGGGGGACTCTGGGTGCTTTCGTACTTTCTGGCATTTTACATGATGTTGGGATGCGGGGAATGCCTAGGTATGCAAACACACTTCCGGTGATGGGATTCTTCATCCTCCATGGTGTTGGGGTTGTTTTGGAATATGCTTGGAAACGGGTCACTGGTCGACACGTTGGTGGTGTGTTCGGTTTATTGTGGGTATATTTCGGGTTTCTACTGTCGGCGCAGTTTCTCGTGGATGCTTGGGGACGGAGTGGTTTGCTTGCATCTGAGTTCTACCCCGAGGCATACAGTCCTACCATTTTGTTTCTGAATTGGGTGTCTCGGGAACGGGGGCAACTTTGAGTATCCTCAAGTCCACTTTCATGGTGGTGTATATTTAATAACTAGATTACCCTTCATCAACCTACATATTCTCACTGTTGTTTGAAGATTCGTGTATATAGAGCGCACTGGCACAGATAACTTAAAAATTCAAACCAAAATCGGGTCCGGGAACGTATTCGCATCGGCGTTTGTATAAATGTTAGGGGGGGGGGGTCGAGTTCCTCTATTTTAAACTGATACGTACGGATTCCAAACACAATGGCGCCTGTGCGAGAAACATGCGTGATATCTCTCGCGCCGTGGCCGCGTCCGTGAGTAAAGGTGTCTTCAAGTTCTGGCCCGTTATAAGATTCGGACCAACTCAATTCTTCGGGATCGATATCAGAGAGAGATTCATCTGTACTGGGTCTTGCTCCCAGACCTCTATTTAGGACGACGCGTACTGTTCCTTATCACCGGTTTGTCGAGGGGCAAACGTTGGAAGAAACGGTTCATGCTGAGCTGTAATTTCTCTTTGACTGGAAATACACCATAGTACTGTGCTCCTGCAATGGTTTACACGGAATGTACGAATTCGTTGATGGTGCGAGAAAGATTCGTTGAATTCTATCCATTCGGTCCAAGGCATGGTACGAATTCCCATCGTGACGCCGGACGACAAATCAAGGGCGAGCGACGTGGGATTTTAGTGAGTATGAAACATTGCCGTGGGTGATATCATAGACGGGTACAGGGATTTAACTCACTGGTACTGGCCCCATCTGAATGGACGGTATAGAACGGGCTTTAGCTCCCTGATCGGATGGGAACAAGGCGTTATCTCTGGGTAATCGAAAGCTTGAGGAGTCCATACTTTGACTAGTTTCTTGCAAAGTTGCAGTAAAGACTCGACGTCTGAAACATACCTCCTGGTTCTCGATCTCTGTTGGGGTTGCTTCGTTTTGGTTGGTCGAAGGAGTGCTCTCGTTTGAAGTCGCACGCTGTTTAGTTCGGCTCCAGTAGATAGCTTTATAGGCAGTGTGGATTGCGAGTGACTGGAGGAAAACGGGTAATATGACGTGTAGGCGAATATCTATACGGCGGACGAGAGCTGACCAGATCCACGCCTTTGGCATCGTCGAAGCATGCGCGTGGTGCCAGTGATCTTCCTCAGACGAATTCGGTTTTTAATGTTCTCAAGGAAACCAGCCGTGGCCACGGCAGGAAACACTGAGACACGCGGGCGAGCGAACTAGACCACGCTCTATAAGACGACTACAACAAGAGGAAGTAGCTAATGTGAGCGGCGGCGGGGATATCCGAGTCTACCGAGAGTGCTTAGCATCTCTAGCGTCTACCAACCTGAGACTAAACTCTTCGTTTCTCTGGAGGTCGTTCGAACCCGATATATCACTCATGCATTGGTTGTTCATCTCATCATTGTACGCGTTCTCATATGTCTAACCCGTTCAATCCTTCCAGGCAATCGAACAGTTTCCAACCCCTGTTTGCTTTCGAGCGAACTGTGATAACGCCATATACGTTCGCTACTGTGCTCGTACCGGCCTTTTTTAGCTTCTATGTTATGGCCGTCTTGATCCAATTTCCACACACGAACCTTTACCGAGCCGCGCTCCTTCCTGTGGTGTTTTGGACGTGCTTCCGTGCGATCATATCTCTGGATTTCTCGTGGAATCATTCTGGTTATGCTTATCTCAATCAAGCTCTATCGGTGAGCGTCACTCAGTCAGGAAAGTTTCACTGGCTCAAACAGTACAACCCAGTTGACCATGTTTACGATCTCAATGCGAAGCATGGCATGGGTGATAAATGCAAGACCGACTTACACTAGACTGCCAATCTACAAGTCGGGAAATAGTACAATCAATGGTCACGACGGAGACACATCGATCGAACATGACGATTCCGTCTCCACCGCACTGTGGAATGCTTGGGATCTCATGGCAAACCTGAGAGGAATCGGTTGGAACGGACCTCCCAAGATGCACTTTCCAGAATCATATCCCCATGTGGATTCCCGATTGATATTTACTGTACTCTCTCTTTCCCGAGCCATCTTCTTCGGGGTCATGTTCGATGTCTTTGGCACATACGCCCGTTTCCTTGGACGCGACTCGTTCGGAACGCCACAAGGTGGTACTACTATTTTCGATCCCTCGTTAACCCCATTGGAACGGTACTTGAAATCATCCATCATAACGGCGGTTGTCGGGACGTGCACATATTTCTCCGTCGAGCTAGTCTATCATTTGCATGCAGCGTTGTTCGCGATCCTCTTCCAGCAACACCCGTCTCAGTGGCCTCCTCTTTTTGATTCCCCTTGGCTGTCGACCTCGCTCGCTAGTTTCTGGTCCCGAAGGTGGCACCAAGTCTTTCGTGAGATGTTTGTGGTGATAGGGAGTAAACCCCTGGAAAAATATTTTGGACCAGTTGGGGGTATCTTGGGCGCATTTGCTATTTCTGGCACTTTACACGACGTTGGCCTGCGGGCAATTGCCGGGTACTCGGGAACACTTCCAGTGTTAGGGTTTTTCATCCTTCAAGGTGTCGGAGTTATATTGGAATACAAATGGAAGCAGGCCACTGGCAGACGTGTTGGTGGGGTCGTAGGATTGTTGTGGGTATATTTCGCGTTTATTTTGTCAGGACAGCTAATTGTGGATGTTTGGGCAAGGAGTGGTTTGCTTGCATGTGATTTCTACCCTGTGAATTGTAGTCCTACCACTTTGCTTCTGAATTGGATGTCTCGGGAACGGAGATACTGATCGGCGCGTCGCATTGCTCACAATATTAATTAATGTACTTATATCAATTGATTCAGAGCCAGTCACTGAGCTGTTGTACATCTAGTACAACTGCAGGTCTTTTTACGCTACGAGGTCCATGGATTTACGTTTATGCTTGAAACGTCGAACTGCGTCAGGTCCCACTGGAGGAAGTGTCAATAATTACTTACCGATGGGGCGGCCTGGGTCTGTTGCATCGTCAATATCATGATCGGTGACGCGATGACGAGGGCGTCCCTGTCGTAAGTTCAAGTTCTACCCCGTACGTTACGTATACGTCCAAATTTCAAGTTGTTTACGTCTCTCTTTCCTTCCTCAGGCCTCAGGCTCCAGGACTTCGCAATATCACCCATGCCTTGGTTGTTCATCTCATCTTTTCACACATTTTCGGATGGGTCTGACTTGTTTAACCCTGCCAGGCGATTGGACAATTTTCATCATGTGCTTGCTTTTGAGCGAGCTGTGATAACGCCATATACATTCACCACTGTGCTCGCACCGGCCCTCTTTAGTTTCTATGTTATGGCCGTCCTGATCCAATTACCACGCACGAATTTATACCGATCTGCGCTCCTTCCTGTAGTGTTTTGGCTGTGTTTCCGAGCCGCCATGTCTCTGGATTTCTCGTGGAATAATCCTGGTTACGACTATCTCAATCAAGCTCTATTGGCAAGTGTCATGTAGTGGCCATGAAAGTCGCACTGACTCAGACTGTACAACCCAGCCGGCGATGTTTACCATCTCCTTGCGAAGCACAGCATGGGTGTTGAATGCAAAGCCGACTTACACTAGACTGCCAATCTGCAAGTCGGGCAATGGCTCCATCAAAGACCACGACGGAACTACCCCCGTTTCTGTCTCTACCGCGATGTGGAATGCTTGGGACCTCATGGCAAATCTCAGAGGCATCGGCTGGAGTGGGCCTTCAAAGATGCCCTTCCCAGCACCATACTTCCATGTCGAATCCCGACCGATATTCTTCTTTCTCTCTCTTTCTCGGATCATCCTGCTCGGAGTCTTACTCGATCCTCTGTGCGTATCCATGCGCTTCCTCGGACGCGATTCGTTTGGGAAGTCGGAAGGCGGGACGATCTTTGATCCTTCGCTAACCCCACTGGAACGGTACACGAAATCGTCGGTCGTAACATTGCTTGTCGGGGCGTCCGCATACGTCAACATCGAGCTAGTCTATCAGCTGCATGCTGCACTGTTCACGATACTCTTCCAACAATACCCATCCCAGTGGCCTCCTCTGTTCGATTCCCCTTGGTCGTCGACCTCGCTTGCTAGTTTCTGGTCAAGAAGGTGGCATCAGCTCCTTCGTGAGATGTTTGTGGTGGTAGGGAGTAAACCCGTGGAAAGATATTTCGGACGGATTGGGAGGATTCTGAGTCCTTTCGTGCTTTCTGGCATTTTACATGATGTTGCGATGCGGGGAATGCCCAGGTATGCAAACACACTTCCGGTGATAGGGTTCTTCATCCTCCATGGTGTTGGGGTTGTTTTGGAATATGTTTGGAAGCAGGCCACTGGTCGACGTGTCGGTGGTGTGTTCGGTTTATTGTGGGTATATTTCGGGTTTCTACTGTCGGCGCAGTTTCTCGTGGATGCTTGGGGACGGAGTGGTTTACTTACATCTGAGATCTACCCCGAGGCATACAGTCCCACCATTTTGTTTCTGAATTGGGTGTCTCGGGAACGGGCGCAATTTTAGGTATCTTCGCTTTCATGGTGGTGTATATTTAACCAATCAGATTACCCTTTACCAACCTACACATTTTCACTGTCGTCTAAAGGTCTATGTATGTAGAGCGCACTGGCACAGATGACTTGAAAATTCAAACCAAAATCGGGTCCAGGAAGGTATTCGCATCGGCCTTTGTATAGATGTCAGGGGGGTCATGTTTCACGTACGGCCCGCGAAAATGGAATCCGGTCGCGCAAGGAAAGGTGCTTCCGGTAGTCGAGTTCATGCTTACCTACCATCTGGAAAGCTGGTCCGATCCAGGTTCCTACACGCAAGGAGACGACTTACATTTAACAAAAGGACTCCACAACGATCGACCAGCGTTCGACTTGAAAAACAACACTCTGGTGCCCGACGTGCAAGGCGGAAACCGCATTCTAGCAACGTGATGCGCGCCATTTATGCGGGGCGTCCGCCTCAGACCCGGGAAAGTTTGGGTTTGATATGCATTTTTCCGGACGCAGCATGTGTCGTTTGGATCTTGAATCTCGGCGAAAGGAGGGGCGTGTTGCTCGAGACGCCGCGTTTGAGGGGGACTCATTATGCAAGTAATATCCTTCTAGTGCTGGCGTTGATCCTGCTGCTTCATATATCCAACCAAGGGCCAACCTGGACTTGACCTGACGGATCATCGTCACCTTGTAATATGACCATGGTGAGGAGGTGAAATAAAATGTTATTGTCCTATGAATAATACACAGTTATGAGCTAAACATCCTTTCACAGAGAAACACGCATCAGTAGCATCGCGACTTTTCTGGCGTAACGCGGTGAACAAAAAAAGGATGATAACATAAGGCGTAATCAGATGGGCGTGTAGGCAGGGGGAGGCTCGTCAATATTGTTGTATGAAGTACCAGTGTTCATAGAAGTCAGAGCAAATGGAGGGCGCGGGTTTATGGGCGGAATGGCGGGGGACAGACGCGGCGGGAGAGGAGGAGAGGGAAGAGGGGGGCTTCGAGGTGGGGGGGATGAAGGCAGTGGAGGCAAAGCTGATTCCGTAATTCTCTGACTGTTGCGGAGTGACAGGGACAGAGGGGTGGGGGACGAAGGCACGGATGCGGCAGGCTCGTTTCTACGGATCGAGGATCGAGAAGAGACGGGATCAAGGGATGAGAGGGGCGTCGATGAAGTATGCGAAGGAGCACGCGTCGATAAGGGCGATGTTGGTGCGGTGGATGAGGTTGTACGAACGGTCGAAGGGGGGACCCTTTGCGATCGCAAGTGATTGCGATGTGTGTCACGAGGAGGGTATTGAGGCGTGTGTACAACAGGCGGTGGAGCAGGCGGAGCAGCTTGATAGTAGGGAGGGGCTGGTGCTCTGTAGTATGGCTTTGGTGCGTCTTGTGATTGTACGGTCATGTTCCTATTCCTATTCCGCTGTCGCCGCCGCCGAAGACACACGGAGCAGGCGGCAAGAAAGACGACAAGCGCAACTAGGGTCATTTCAGAAAATTTTCTAGTATCATCTAGGCGGGACTAACCACCGGCAGCAATGATACTGATCATGGTTTGTTTTGAAAGTCCACAACTAGAGTCGCTGGTCAAACTTCTGGTGCATGGATCGTCGTCAGCGTGTGGGAATGTGTAGTAAGACTTGGACGTACGGATCACAGCTTGCGGACACTACTGAAATGCAAGACAGCCACACCACTGCGGACGCGATCCGGCCTAAGCCCACTTGGATATTCTGTTGAAGCATAGGTATGGGGGGGTTCCGGGCTGATATTATCACACTACCAAGACTGTGGGGGAATTCATATTTTATTTCATTGAATTAAATGCTGTGTGTGCCTTGTGCGGGCACTGCCACTGCAGTCATGCGCAGCCAACGCGGGCGAAATCGAATCGGAATCCGTCGGAGGCGTCGCTCAATAGACTTTTGACTGGACTGCCATGACTGCGAAAAATGTTCGGAGGACTCAGTGGCAAATACAATGACATTGAAATACGTCGGGGAACTTGAATACGCTAGTAATACACAGCTTGTGAGTCCGACGCGACGACACTGCTTGTAAGAACTGTCGTCAAGATTCACCAACTTCACATGACTGAACCAGTGCCCTCGGGAGATTCGGGCAGGGAAACTTTCCTGGTGAGAAAGAATGACATTGACCGTGCGTCGTCGTCGTTCAACCTCGCATAGATTTGCCTAAATTCCCATTGTGTTCGCGACAGAGTTTGTCCAAGTCCTCCAACATCGGACTACCGACGCTCATGCCTATATCCACTACGAAGGCTCCGACAAGCGCTTGGACGAATGGATACCGGGGTCCGAGCTGTGTCGCGCCGAACCCGACTCTGAGACGTTGCCGTCGGGAACAAGCAACGGGAAGCGAAAGAGGGAGGATTCAATCAGCCGCCCCGCGTCGCCGACCAACTCCACGCGAGCTAGCTCCGTGGAGCTGACGCTTCTCCCGGACGCACAAACCGCGACAACACCCCAGGACACCATGATCGAAGAGGAAGACTTTGACGTCCAACACTATAAACAGATCACCGGGCAGAGAAATTTTGATAAAGTCAACTTTGGCCAGTGGCAGATCAAAACTTGGTGCGTGTTTGTCGCTCCGAAACGCGGGCTCCAGACGCATGTCCCCTATAGGTACTTTTCTCCGTATCCATTGATCGAGTTGGAAGCCGAGGAAAGCCATACTAGTTCTGCCCAGGGTAGACCATCGACGCCAACTCTCAAGGGATCAAATGTTACTCGACGCTCGCACGGTCGCACGTCTGACTTGCTCGCCGGTGGCATCACGCGTTCTTACTTGGCTGGAGAAAAGTCCGTCTTGTGGGTGTGCGAGCGATGTTTCAAATACATGGCCGAGGGATCAGTGTGGGAATTGCATGCTGTGAGCCCACACCATTTTTATTTTTCTGCGGTGATGCTGATATGGCTGGAGAAAAAATGTGACAGAAGACATCCGCCTGGGAGAAAAGTCTACCAGCGAGGGGCACACACTATCTGGGAAGTGGACGGCGCCAAGGAAAAAGTGCGTCAAGCGACTGATCGCGGCTCCCGGATGCTATCCTCATATGTCCCTTACAGTTGTATTGTCAAAATTTGTCGCTCTTTGGGAAGCTCTTCATCGATGTCAAAACCTTGTTCTTTGACTGCGACAACTGTGAGAACACTCCTCCTTCTCCCACACGGCAAGCTAATTTGAATAGTTTTGTTTTACATCCTGACAGATGCGGATTCGCAACGGGATCATGTATTGGGATTTTTTTCCAAGGTTGCTATGTGATAGTTGTCCCGCATTCATCTCTATTGACACATAGTCACAGGAAAAATATTCTTATGATGACTATAATCTCGCGTGCATAATCGTATTGCCTCCGTATCAGCGCAAAGGGTATGGAATGCTCATGATAGAATTTAGTATGTCTCCTGCGCCCCCTCTTTCGATCTCAACTTTACGCCACCACAAGGTTATGAATTATCTCGTAGAACCGGAAGAGTGGGTACCCCAGAACGACCGCTGTCAGACCTAGGGTTGCGCAGCTATCTCACATATTGGGTTGCAACGCTCGTCCGTTTCTTCCGGTGTGTTCTTACGTTCCGGTTACTCATTTTCACCTCTCACCGTAGTGCTAGACGTCTGTTGACGGTATTACCACCCGAATACGTGCAAGTAACTACGGATCAATGGTTGCCGGATATCTCACAACTTCAAGCAAATGAGGACAATGTAGTTCGGAGAAAGCGGCCCAAGGGATGGGATGGTGAAATCGGTGATGTTCCATCGTCGACTGCGTCACCTCCTCATCATTTTGATGGTTTGTGTCCGTTTGCACATCCGGGCCGTTGATCCTCAGTGTTATCTACAGAGGCACTCAACGCACTTCGACGCATCGATACGGTGTCAAATCCTGATGGCAGCGCAACCTCCCATGTGGTGGTTCATTGTACACTTGCTGAAATTGCACGTGCGGCCAACCTTCGAGTGGAAGATGCCGCATTTGCTCTGAACGAGTGTGGGCTTCTCATGCACGTACAAATGGATAGCCATATATCAAAGGGACACATTGGCATCACGCGCGAGATGGTTGAGGCAGTAGCAAAGGAGCGCAAGGTCAAGGAAATGTGCATGAGCTTGGCGCATGTCTTACTGTAGGCTCGTCCTGACTGACTTGTTTGCCGTTCGAGAAGCAAGCTGATCAGATACAGAGACATATTGATATAACCGTAAAGCGTAAAGCGTGAAATGCATGACATGCATAGCATTAGAGGTACAACAGAGGAAGTCACGTTCACTCCTGAGCTGTCTCTTGTTCCACGGCAAGATATTCCTGGCGCTTTTGTGCCTGGCGCTCTGCACGGCGATCCCGGGCAGCCTGAAAGATGGATGAGTGGGTAAAATGATGAGTGGCGTATAAATTAGCAAACCTTGTTCTTGACACGACGAGCCTCCATCTGGTCGCTAAGGACTTTTGTACGGCTCTTCTCGGCCTTGGCCTTGTGGATGTACTCCATGAGTACACGCTTGTTCTTGAAAACGTTACCCTTTGACTTCTGGTAGAGGGAGTGGTAGCTGAGGGAAGGTGAGATCGGAAATTTCCGCAGGTGATACAAGACCTACAGATGCTTGTCGATCTTGCCTGCTTCCCTATATTTTCTCAATAACCGTCTCAAAACCCGCTGTCTCCGCATCCATTGCACTTTGGTAGGCAGACGAGCCTCTGAAGTACCCTTTCGTTTACCGGGGCCAGTGTGACGACCTTTACGCTTGGCAGCGAGAAGGTCGCGTGTGCGGGCACGAGAGTGAATGACGGTGGGCTTTATGATGACACGGCCCTCTTTAATGAGTTTCTTGACATGCGAGCGAGAGTTGGCGTTGGCGATCTCTGCTTGCTCAGCAGGATCGAGCCAGATTTTGCGCTGGCCGACACCGGCGACGGCTGCAGCGAGCCTCTTTTGAGAGCGTAGGTTGACCATGGTGGTGTCTAGCAAAAAAAAAAGTGAGTGCGACGGAAAGCGAGGGCAGCTGGGACCGTTACCTTGATCTTGAGGATGTCGGTGGGGGACGAGAGTTGGCCACGGGGATAGGATGTGTGGCTGATTCTTACGTGATCAAGCCACTGAACCTTGTCGGGGTAAAACTGTACAGTCCAAGTGCTGATTGCCGATTCAGCGCTGAATAAGCTTTAGTGTGGCTCGGTGGTTTTTGCGTTCCCCATGTGTTACTGTGTTGCTGTCGAAAGGCTAAAATGCGATTCGTCGGGGTATTTTTGAACTTTTTGTTGACTCGTGACTGACGGGCTCCACGTTGGTTCATTTAGCCGGTGTGGATCCGTGACCCGCAGGAGAAGACCATCATAATATTAATGTGTTTCTCCCCGAGGGGGTGTTCCACGATGACATCAGCCTCGTGTATGTTGCATGTCGGGGGTGGACAGATCTCCGGGCGTTGCAGATGCATTAGGATACATGAGCAGGGGGTCGATAGCCCCTTTTGTCTGGTTGAGGTGGAAGAACCGCTTAGTCATCTCTCCGGAGATTTCTCGTTTTGATTGTTCTCTTCGCCTCGTCCCGCATCAATTCGAATCATCATCGCATCGTAGCCGTTTTGTTTTCTCCAAAATGTTTTCGATGAACTGACCGATACATATTTATATATTTTTGTTCTTTTTTTTTTCGACTGTTACCTCACTGCCACTTTCGTCGTCCTCTCCTCCCTTCTCCTCCATGGCCGTTCCAGATTCGATTGATACCCCCCCTTCCCCTTCAGAATGCGACAGCTGGAGCCGCCCTTCTACCCGTCCCCCCAGCCAGGCGCCTAGTCGCGCCCCAAGCATGTCCGCCGGTGTCTCTGGCGGCAAATTATCATCTACGCCCGACCCGCTACCAGTCCCTCCGAAGGCCAGGACCCCTCCCTCCTCAAAGCCAAACTCACGTTCCAGAGCTCCCTCGAGCGCTCACTCCGATGGTGGTCAAAAAATCGCCCTCAGGGACCTCATCGCTTCCGCCCCCAAGCTCACTCGCAAGTCTTCAGCCAGGTCCACTGGCAGTAGCAAAAAATCCGATTCGGACGGCGAGCGGAGATCCGTCACCGGGGAGAGCACAAGCAGTCTCGCACAGAAGTATGGCGTTTGCCAAAAGGTTGCCATCGGCAAAGGCGCTACCTCTGTCGTTCGACTAGCTCATAAATGGGATAGATCCGAAGAAAAGCTCTACGCTGTCAAGGTAGGCGTTGTTTATCACCCCCTCATTTCTCGCCCGGCCCGCTACCTCCTAACGCTCTTCTCAAAGGAATTTCGTAAACGACGAAAGAATGAATCGGAGAAAGAATATGTCAAGAAACTCACCGCCGAATTTTGCATCTCCTCCACGTTACACCATGTCAACATCGTCGAGACCGTCGATCTCATCCAAGACGAGAATCAGCATTGGTGCGAAGTAATGGAATTTTGTCCGGGTGGGGACCTCTATGCTGCCATCAAGAAGGGAGGCATGTCACCCAGCGAGGTGGAATGCTGCTTCAAGCAAATCCTTACTGGTGTATCATATCTACATAGTCAAGGCGTCGCCCACCGCGATCTCAAACCTGAAAATTTATTCTTCGACATTCAAGGTCATCTCAAGGTTCGTGATAATGATATAGATGCTATCGGATCTTTGAATCGTGCCCAGATTGGGGATTATGGTGCATCGACTGTATATCGTTTGCCTTGGGAGACCACCGTCCATATGTCGACGGGTCTTTGCGGTAGTGAACCGTACATCGCCCCTGAGCAATTCTTAGGCAAACGTAAGCAGCTAGCTGCCCGCTTTCGAGAGGTAGCCTGATTCGCGACCTCCTTCTCTTAACCCGTAGCCTATGATGCCCGTCTGGTCGACATCTGGGCGTGTGCCATCGTCTATTACTGCTTGCATTTTCAAGAGATGCCTTGGCGTGTTGCCCAGATGTCGGACTCCCTCTATGCCGCTTATGTTGCGGGTTGTGCCATTCCTATCAAGGAGAAAGAGAAAGACCCTGTTTATCCACCAACTGTCAACAACCTGAGCCCTCGTGCCTGTAGGAGTTTGATTCGGAAGATGCTGGAGCCAGACCCATCACTGCGGGTTGCTATCGAGGAGGTTATAGTCCATCCATGGATACAAGACATCCAAGTATGTCATGCCGTCGCTCGCCCGACGCACGTACATGCGCATGCGATACACCAGGCGCGGGTTCAGTTGAACTCATCGTGACAGCACGAGCCTCCTTACTGATCCTTGGGACTTCCATGGGGGCTCAGGTGGGAGAATTCGATGATTTTAAGCTTTTGTTACATGCCTTCTTTAGAGACGTTATTGCACGTCATGGGGATTCTTTCAACTTATTTATTTGCCTTCTCAATGCACGCGTATCGTATTCATTGTATGAAGTGCTAATCCTTGCAATTACGTAATGACCAATGAAATGAAGAGGTATATATTGATTAACAGACGCAGGTCATGCACCATCGTTCCCTTGGTTGTAAGAGGCAGATAAGTTGAGGACTAAAGACGGGGGTACGATACTCACCGCTCTCCTTCGTCCAATCATCGTGGCGCTTGATGTCCGCCTCTGTTACAGTAGGACGGGTACTCTCCAGACTTTTGATGAAATCTTGTACCTTTAATGGTGGTTCGACCAGTTCGTCTGATTCTACCTCGGACCATGACTTCTCCACCGCCTCCGGATCGCCGGGTGAACAAGGTGTCCATTTCACTTTGCCTGAAGCAGACGATGGAGGGACAGGCTTAAAGTGCGTGGCAGATATAACCTTGCGTACTGGCTGCATGAGTGCATCACGGACTACTATCGAGATATCAGAACCAGAGTACCTGGAACGCATATTGAACCATGGATGCGAAGGGGCGTCAGGCTACGAGACTCACCCTTCCGTCCTTTCCGCTAGGGTGCGATAGTCTCTCGCTTCCAGTTGGCATGGCGTGGCACCGATGTGAATCTCAAACATTCGTTTGCGAGCTTCAACGCCGGGGAGCGGGATGTATATCCGCTTTTCAAAACGACGCTTGATGGCCGAGTCGAGTTGCCACGGAATGTTGGTCGCCCCAAGGACTAGAACACCAGTGTCATCATGCCCTACGCCGTTCATCTGAACAAGGAATTCCGTCTTTATACGTCTCGATCCCTCTGACTCGGACTCGTTACGTGTACCGGCGAGGGAATCTACTTCATCGATGAAGATGATAGCGGGCTTGTTAGAGCGGGCCATCTCAAACAGGTTCTTGACAAGTCTGAAAGAGTTTGATTGTCGGGGGATGAGGGGCGTTCGAATCGGGTCCACTCACCTTTCCGATTCCCCTTGCCACTTGCTGACGAGATCGCTCGAGCTGACGCTGAAGAACGTACTCTTTGCTTCCGTTGCGACGGCTTTCGCGAGATACGATTTTCCCGTTCCTGGTGGGCCATACAAAAGTATGCCCTTCCAGGGTGTACGTTTTCCGGTGAAGAGGTGTGGAAACTTTATGGGAAGGATGACGGCTTCCTTCAAGGAAGCCTTGGCGCCCTCGAGACCGGCAACGTCATCCCATTTCACGTTGGGTTTCTCGGACAATATTGCGTTCGCGAGACCGGCACGGAGCTTCTTTAGTTCAGGATCTTGATCGTCATCGCCGTCTTTGCCTTTGCCACCGACGGCACTCGCGGAGCCATTCGCGCTGACTGCCTTGCGCGATCGATTTTCCTCTTGTGCTTGAAGATGTTTCTTCAACGTCTCCGCGCGCGACAAGTACTCTTCTACCTTGGCGCGAATCAACACTTTTGACTTTTCGTTTTTTTCGTCTGTGGCAACATGAACGACAAAGAGAGTGCATATCCCACCCGTGCCACGTACATTTCTGAGCAAGCATGAAATAGTCGAGAGAGTTCATGTATTGCTTGTACGACTCGGGGTAGTTCTGCTTCGTATCCTCGTCGATGGCCCGCTGAACGATTTCTATGGCTTTCTACAGATCGGTGAGATAGTTGGCGACAGAGACATAAGAGGACTTACATCCAAGTTCGATTGACTGGACATCTCGGAAGAACGAGTATCACGGAGGGAAAGTCACAGTCGAACGAGTCGTTCACGCTGAGCCGCGAAGACGATTTCAATGGCGCCAAAGGTGGATACTGGAGTCCGTTGCGAAGGTGGATGACGCCGAGGAGGATCGATGTCGACGAGGTCGGAACAACAGGGATAAGAACAAACACAGCCACACTTCACTGCGGGTCGGGCAGCGAGCGCAGCGCTCAGGCGACGTAACTACCATCATCGGTAGCGGCGCAACCAAGCCTCAACGTCCCCGACTCTCGAGGGCGATGGAATTCGAATTCTTGTTTACGCCAGTCCTTTCTTTGTTCAATTCTCTTTAAATCATACATGTTCACATGGTATGCCAGTGACTACGCAAACGGATTGTAGCATTTATGTAAAAAGCCCACATATAAGTAGTCGGGAAATACGTAGAATCCCCCATTGAGCCCACCTCATTAACCGGTCACGATCAACAATTGCAAGCTTTCGTTGAACTAGCAGTTTCCTGTGGCTTCCAAACTCGTCAGATTATTTGAAGAATCAATAAGTACTACTAGAGTACGTATCTACAGGCACTCCATGCGTAAGTACTGGATTACGAATGGTACCTTCCAACACAGCGACTACTACTAGAGTATTCTACAAGACTCGTCTGAGCCACTCGTGCTAACTGCCTTGCGCGATCTATTTTCCTCGTAGGCTTGAAGATGTTCCTTCAACGTCTCCGCACGCGACCAGTACTCTCCTCCTATCTTGGCGTGGATCAACACTCTTGACTTTTCGTTCTTTTCGTCTGTGGCAACATGAGCGGCAAGGAGAGTGCATATCCGACCCTGCCACGTACATTTCTGAGCGAGCATAAGATTACTTGCATCCAGGTTCGATTGACTGGATATCTCGGAAGAACGAATAGAAGGGACGGATTCTTCTCGCGCTCCAAGATGTTCCTTCAACGCCTCCGCGCGACAAGTACTCTTCTACCTTTGCCTGGATCAACACTTTGGAGCTCTTGTTCTTTTCGTCTGTGGTAACATGAGCAACAAGGAGTGTATATGAGACCCGTGCCACGTGCATTTCTGAGCGAGTACAAAATACTCGAGGGAGTTCATGTATTGCTTGTACGCCTCAGGGTAGTTCTGCTTCATATCCTCGTCAATGGCCCGCTGAACGATATCTACTACAGCTCGGTGAGATAGTTGATGACGAGAGAAATAAGAGTACTTACATCCAGGTTCGATTGACTGGACGTCTCGGAAGAATGAGTATAACGGAGGGAAAGTCACAGTCGAACGAATCGTTCATGTTGAGCCGCGAAGACGATCTCAACGGCGCAAAAGGTGGATGACGCCGACCGAAGATGATCAACAATTGAGGACAGCCACAGCCACATTTCCCTGCAGCTTTACACCACCACCATCTCGAGCCATGGAAACTTCCGACGGTCCTGTCATTCCAACATCGCTCTTTTCCAGCATTATCCCGAATCTGATCACTGTGTTGGAACACACACAACGTGCTGAAGGAGTTGCGACACCGCACGCAAAACAGGCCCTTTTGCAGGCGGTGCGCAAATCAGCTTGACGCACTTGTCCTACTATACTGACATGACCGGTAGACAAACGACTTGAAGAGTACATTGTCACAAGCTAAAGACTATGCCGCTGCTCTTCCCGGGGGCGAATTAAATTTTCAGGAGCAGGACAAGCTCATTTTGATGCTTGAGAGAGTCAAGGATCATAAATGGTAATTATGCATTGATAACCGCGTCGTTGGTTTTTCATGTTTTTTTTTTTCAGGCAGGAACTTGTATATTTTGCACACAAGGCTACAAGTGATGACAACTTTCGTTCTGCTCAGGCATCGGATAGCAGGATGGAAATCGATTCAACAGCATCTACTCCCTTTGGATCATAAAAAATGCCTCCTAAAGTCTGTTTCAATGAGATCTTGTGTGATTCAGTTAGTGGACGGTCGTTCTATGTGACCGCGGACACCTGGAGGAACTGGCAAGAATGTCTGTTGATAAATTGTCGTTGGACGAACTACCTATGATGTGAGGGGAATAGCTTTGCACCTTTTGAACTAGGCTAATGAAATGCCGTCCGTAGATCAAGTATCCACTTGTGAGGTTCTTCGCAATCCCTGTCATATTGGAGTTGTTGGTTTTCGGCTCACTCGAAATATTGAAGCTTTGTATCCCAAGATGAGAGACGAGAAAACATTCTTCAATGAGTCTGTGAATCTTAGAGGAAATGGTAAGGAATTTATCTGATGACTTGTCCTTGCTATAATACACTGATCTGGGTTCCCTCAGAGTGGACGAGTGTACCAGCATTATTGGTTATCGAAAGGGTCGTCTGCGGCACGGCCGAGACTGTTCGTCGACCTCCAGTTATGTACCTTCCGCGCTCGTCGCCTTGTTTTTATCACTGCGTATTTCTCTCATTACTCCATGCTGATTGAATAGATCTCTCGATATTCAGGATACCGTGATATGATCAAAGCCGGTGTTATAATGGTGTTTCTCCCTGAATGTATGAGAGTGCAACTTGATGTTGCCTGACTATCTAGGCCCACAACACTCCAGCAGGTCTGCAGAATCAAGGTTTGTGGACAACACTTGCAAGCACCAAGCAGTCCGTTATCGTCATGAGACAGGTCTACGAGCATTCTATCTCGCACCAGATTTCGAGTCGCTCTTTGGTTCTGTTACCTGTTTGCTCAGTTGCTTCACACATTTCCGTCTGCGTATACAGCGAACACGCACATACCTCCGCTGATCTTGAATCAGACAATTTCCGACTACTCCCAGAACGGGGTCCGCATGAACCTGTCCGTCCTTGAGGAGCATCGTTTCTTGACGGCGCTTTTTTTGAAATGGACAAGACACAGCTTGTTCGAGATGCCCACACGCCCACGGTCCCCCGACGACTGAAAGATTTCTCTCTCACGGCGATCATGACCCATTGAGATATGGTTGCACTACATTCGAAATTAGAATACTAGGGTGATTCGGAACATAGTGTGGTTATTCAAGCAGTCACTGTCACCATTTGTAGGAAAGCGCTGACAAGCTGACAATGGTTTACAGCCATTCAATGGTATCCTAGAATATGGTAGCTAATGTACTACTGTTCTCCTTTCCTCCCTCCAAAGTACTCAGCAGTTTATTGCTCGGCCCATTTTTCCCAAATGTAAAGCCGACCCAAACACCTCTCGGTTGAGGGTCATCTTTCTCCCTGACCTTGTCTACATTCCTCTGCTTCTCTTTCACCTCTGCATACTTGGCCATATCCTCGGGCGATGTGAAGTCGTCATAGTATCCAGTATCGACCTCCGAATCCAATGCAGGGACGAATGGTGCCCGAGTAGACCGTAAATCATCCCATCGGGCACCGTCGAAGAACGGGTGACTCTTTACCTGCGCTAACGTCGCATATCGGACACTCGAGTGGGATATAAGCCTAAAGAATATCATTTAGCAAAGTGAGTCACGACCGAAGCGAACATACCTCGTCACAGCATCCCATGCAATGTCAGAGAGATTGAAGATGAGATCTTCTGGTTGGTCATATTCGGGCCGCCGTAATACCTTGGTCCAGTTTTTCAAATTGGTCCATGTTTCCTCGGGGGTACCTCCGCTGAAAGGAGGGAAACCAGCCAAGAACTCGAAGAAGATGCACCCTAAAGACCAGTAGTCGACTGAATATGTGTACGGCTTTCCACGGAGGACTTCAGGAGCCATGTAATCTGGCGAACCCACGATAGAGTCCGCGTAACGCGGATCTTCGTGACGAACAGAACGATAGATAGAACGCCTTTCGAGCGTCGAACGAAACACGACCTGGTTGTCTTTGACTTTGTCGAGCTACAGAGATTGATTATGCGGACTGGCAGGCACTTGACTAGGGAACTTACTTTGATTTTTAGTGACTCAATTCGCTTTGGGTTCAAAGCACCGGTCGCCAAACCAAAGTCTGTGAGCTTGACATGGCCAGTTCCGTCGACCAAAAAGTTCTGTGAAACTTTGTGGTCGACATAGGAGTCAACTGATTGCGCCGGTTGACGAACCTCGGGTTTCAAATCACGATGGATATAGCCAAGCTTGTGTAGTTCGTTGACGGCTACAAACATCTCGCTGATATAATATCTGGCGTGCTCTTCC
>JBBPLF010000301.1:0-35481 GCA_038089615.1 Aureoboletus auriporus
TATATCACCAACATGGAAGCAATGCTCTTGATATTCAGCTCACGCCCCTTCACACCACGCACCCCACCTCGAGGCACACAAGAGGACATCAAATGGTGGCTTGCCCATCTCTCCTTTCCCAATGCCCCCTCACCCATTCCCTCTCCTCAACCCATTGTGCAACTCAACACTTTCTCAGATGTGAGTTCCTCCTCAAGTATCGGCATTCTCCTCAATGGCCACTGGCATGCATGGACCCTGTGCCCTGGATGGAACTCCAAAGGGCACGACATTGACTGGGCAGAATGCGTCGGCTTTGAGCTCCTCGTCCACACCATCCTCCATGCCGGCACATCCAACCTCCATTTCCAAGTCCAAGGTGACAACATGGGTGTCATCGGAGGTTGGCACAAAGGACACAGCAGAAACCGCCCAACCAACAAGATTTTCAAACGCATATTGTCCACCCTGGCTCAAGCCCACTGCACCACCCACCTCCATTACATCCCCAGTGCAAGCAACCCAGCCGATGGTCTATCGCACAGAGTATATCCCCCCATACATCTCCTCCTCCCACCTATCCCCATCCCCGAACCACTCCACCCTTTCCTGCTCGAATACCATGGCCCCTCCTCCATGCAGCCTTAAGATGGTTGTTACCCCATGTAACACTCTCATTCACACAGTGATCACTCATCTCAGCACCTCCCCAACAGCCCACACACCTCCCTCCACTCCCATCCGCCCTTACTGCCCAGCACATCTTCACCTCCTCCAGTGGCTCCCCCACTCCTCCAGGAGCGACTCGTCCTACTTATCACCAGCTGATGTCCAACATATACAATGTCGTCTTGCGAGTGTGGGCAGACTCCACAAAGGAGACATATGGGTTGGGACTCCTCGTTTACCACACCTTCTGCAACCTCAAAGGAGTCCCTGAAGAAGACCATGCCCCAGCGTCCCACAACCTCATCACCATCTTCCTGTCCACCCTTGCAGGAACATATGCCGGCAGCACCATCATCAACTACTTCAATGCCATTCATGCTTGGCACATCATCCACGGAGTCGACTGGTCGCTCAACCAAACTGAGACTGATGCTCTCCTAAAAGGGGCAAAGTCACTCGCACCTCCTTCCTCCAAGTGCCCCCCTCATGAGCCCTACACTACCAACATCATCACCAAAATCTGCTCACAACTTGACCTTTCCTCTCCCCTGCACGCTGCTGTG
Organism: Aureoboletus auriporus; assembly: GCA_038089615.1. Taxonomy (NCBI): domain Eukaryota; kingdom Fungi; phylum Basidiomycota; class Agaricomycetes; order Boletales; family Boletaceae; genus Aureoboletus; species Aureoboletus auriporus. The sequence goes on from JBBPLF010000301.1 coordinate 1,212, forward strand.
TTCGCATGCCTCACCACCCTATTTTTCGCCACTGCACGAATGGGTGAATTCACCGTGCACAACCTGAATGACTTTGACCCACAAAGGCACATCACAATTACATACATGCCTCTCCAACCAGCAGGATCGGAATCGCAACAAAGTCGTCAACCTCCACCTCCCTCACACCAAGGCCGCCCCACAAGGCGAGGACATTCAATGGGCAGCACAGGATGGCCCCACTGACCCTGTGGCAGCCATGTCCAACCACCTCTCAATCAACAACCCACCCCCCTCCAAACACCTCTTCTCATATCGGGCCAGGCAACGTGGGGGTATCAAATCCCAACCCCTCACACGCCACAAATTCCTCAAGGAACTGGACATGGCACTCAAGGCCACCGGTCTTGCACCATTAAGAGGCCATGGCATTTGCATCGGATCCACACTAGAATATCTACTCCGCAATGTTCCCTTTGACATTGTCAAGGTAAAGGGCCATTGGGCCAGTGATGCCTTTCTCGCATACCTATGCAAACATGCCCAAGTCCTAGCCCCATACATCCAGGCCTCCCCTGCTCTCCACCAGAACTTCTTGTTACATACCATTCCCCCCATCCGCAGATGATTCTCTCATGTGAGTACCGTCCGCCTCCTACCATGTCGGGTCCCAGCCGCTTCACTTCGTGCGTCGCCGGACTCCTACTCTTTCATGGGATCGCAGCTCACTAGACCCGACAGGTACTCCCGTTCCGGGCCGGCCAGCGCTCAGCGCTGCCACCACCCTATCTCTCCTTTCCCCTCCCCTCGTACCTACACCACGTCATTGTAATCTTAGATACCACAAATGACATGCTCGTATTCCGATCACCACGCGACGTCCAAAGAGGAAACTCATTTCGCGAGTCACAGAGCATTAATACCGGAAATGGCCGTCACGACTCAGGTGCTTAGTCAGCACGACTACGTCGAAAGTTCTCGGAACGGTGGACAGCACGCCAGCGATGGGTACGTACAAATTGCCCCGGGGATACGTCTATGCTATTGCTGCATCAATGGACGGCCGATGGATAGTGACTGGCGGTGACACAGGGAACCTGGTCATCATTTGGGACGCAGTTACGCGCATAATCACGAGACAAATTTCAGAACATACCGGTATGGCCTATGCAGTCGATGTGTCAAGCGACTCCGCGCGGATCGCCTCAGGATCTGCCGGCAGCACAATCCGGATCTTCCGCATCGTCTCCGGTGTCAGGGTCATCCATCCGCTGGAACTGGCAAATGCTGGTGCTCCCACTGCTGTTAAATTTTCTCCCGATGAGACTCGAGTCGCCGCAGCTATGCAAATACTTGTTGGTGTTTATGATACTCGCTCTGGAAACAAGTTGATCAACATCCCAGTTCAAAACACTTCTTCGCTCGCCTGGACCTTCGACGGCCAACAGCTCTTGTTTTCCTCCCTAGGCAAACTCACCTGCTTTCACGGATCGACGTCTAGTCACTTCAAATTAGCGTGGTTCATAAACCACGACAGTCACAACGACAACGACAACAACTCATCGTCTGTTGTAACTTACGACCGATTCATCGCCTGCGCAACAGGCCTCTGGGTCTCATTTTGGGATTATGCATCGGGAAAAGTGATTGGCAGCATCGTCGAGCATGCAACAACAGTTAATTGTATTTTTATATCTCCCGATGGGCTGATATCCTTCCAGTCATTACCTCCGTATACCTCGAGTCCCTCGTACTCTACTCTTGCAATTGGACGATCCAGTGCTCGAAGGCAATCTAACAGACGCCTTGTCGATGTTGTCCAAAGCAATCGAAAGTGCACAGGATTCTAATCCCGACTACCATGCGCATACACTGGCGGCTAGGTCCATCGTACGCCGGGCACGATTGAGAGTGGAAGACTGGAATTGAGGACGCTGAAATGGTAACTCCCCCTTTATCTTTAATACTCTGATATTTACACGACCAGCCTATGAAAAGTCCCTCCAGATCAGCCAATCGCCCATAGGTCAGATCGCAAGGTCGCTTGCGCTCGTTGGTGCAGGTAAACAAGAAATTGCGCTCGATGACTTTGACTTGGCATTTCGTGATGATCCACGTGATACTACACTTCTTTTGATCATCAAGGTGAGTGCTTGACATGCTCAATATTTGATGGTATCGAATTTCATCTCGCTTGGTCTATCCTCGTATTCATATGTGTCAAACGGAAAGAAGCGTGCACTCTCAAGCAATAAACATCGTTAATGAGGTTTGTGACAGGTCCTTGGGAATATATACTTGAAACAAGGCGACTACGAAAGTGCGGTACAGACCCTCGTGCTTTCAAAGAATCTCCCTACCTCCTAAGACTTCAGTCCTTTAATGACCATCACTCTAGTGCGTTTTCCCTTACACCATGTTCTTATACTTATTGACTTGCTTAAAGGATATTCGATTGGAACTTTGATCACATTGAGGATATCGCATGTCAGCGACTGTGCGAATCATGGTATCCCTCTGGACGCATAAAGGAGATTGGGGAGACACGTTTAAAGATGGTCAGCGGATTGACGGATGATGAAAAAGAGCCAGCCCATGGTCGGATCCTTGAAGAGCTCGTCACGCGTTCGGGTCAGGTGACTCTGCTTATCTGGACCGGAAAGTCGTCCAGATGTAACAGTTGCCTTCCCAGCTCCCCGGCCGTTTATAGCCAATAGCCATTTGTTCCACTACGCCTTGAACCAGCTGAATTAGAAAAGCGAATAGATGAACTCCGAGCTATCCTTCCACATGTGGATGCCATGGTCATCTACGATCGGATTACCCGTTTGCAACCAGTACGATTTTCTCACTCCCGCCTTCTCCTTCCATGCATCGTATACACCATCAAACGTCTCAGAAAAAGGAAAGGGCAGCCACATCACTGGCATGCCGAGACAGCTGAATTCGGGGACGTGGAATTCATGACGGCGGATTCGCTCCCGTTCAAGGTACCGCAAAGACTGGTATTCGCAGACCTAAAACTTCATAGTTTTAGATTGGAGTCCGATCCGGAGTGGAACTCGTCAGATGTGGGGAGCAGTGTTGCGACTTCGGATGCGGAACTTGTGCATGCCCTGATGATAGAGGAGGTCCCATTGGCATCCGAACCACACTTGGACACATACACACGAGCACTGCGCTTGATTGCCCGCTTGGGACAACCTTTTAGCGCACTGTTACTCTTGCGACAGTCGAATGGCTCGTACAAGCTGGTCGCTGCTGACCAAAGGATCGTCATTCGAGGAACTGAGAACTTCTTGAACGCTTCAAACTTGAAGGATATCCGTGTGGAGGTGCTGGAAGTACTTTGATAACGAAGTTTTAATTTTGTTTGTATTCATGGGTTCTTGTGTCTGGACTCTACATATTCACTTGTTCCTGGACCGAGTTGAAGGTATGGCTGACCTGGGACATCGTGCGAATTTAAAGTCCCCCTTCCTAGCAAGGCTACACCTTGTGCACCAGACACTACTCGAACAGTGTCAAACTACCTTGAGCTGCTGGCAATACGATGGGCACGCAGAACTTCTGTGCAAGGATGACTCTCCGGAGTCCGACGGAAACTTGTTGAAAGTTCAAATGTTCAAATACAGACCCAAAAACCATCGAAATCTACCATGATCCTCGGAGCATCCAACAACAACACTCAACTGTATCACCTTCTCGCCAGACAGTCGCTATCTTATGGGCGGGGATAGTTCTCGCTACGTTCGACAATGGAACCTTTGGAACGGCGGAGAAGTTGGTTCATTAAGAGGGAGGTCGAATGGCCGTGTCAATACTACCACTGTGTCATTGGATGGCCGATGGATAGTGACCGGTGACTCAGAGAACCAGGTCATCGTCTGGGATGCCGTTACTCGCGCAATTGCGAGACAAATTTCAGAACATACAGGCCCAGTCAATGTGGTCGATGTGTCAAGCAACTCCATGCGGATCGCCTCTGGTTCGGACGACCGTACAGTCCGGATTATTCAACATCATATCTGGTGTCCGAGTCATGCCTCCAATAACGCTGGGGAATGCTGTTGCTATTTCGGTTAAATTTTCTCCAGATGGGACTCGAATCGCCACAGCCACGCAAACGCTTGTCGGTGTCTATGACGCTCACTCTGGGAACAAGTTGATTGACATCCCGGTTCAAATTGGGACTTACACCCCAATCACTCGTCTCGCATGGTCCTTTGATGGCCAACAACTCTTTATCCCCTCCTTAGGCAAGATTATCTGCTTTGACATATCTACGTCTTGTCACTTCAAATTAGAGTGGCTTATGCAAAACAGCAACAACAATAACTACAATGTGTCTATTGTAACCCACGGTCGATTCATCACCCGCTCAGCAGGTTTTTGGGTCTCGTTTTGGGATTATATTTCAGGCAAACAGGTCGGCAGCATCATTGATCATACGACGGTACTTAATGGCATTGCTATATCCCCGGACGGGAGGTACCTTGCATGCAGCCATCAACAGAGGATCACAATTCACAATCTCAACGATTTTCTCCCCCGGTATTACCTCCATGTACCTCGAGTTCCTCGTATTCCACTCCTGCAGGTGGACGACACAGTACTCCAATCATGGATACTAGGCAACTTACCCAATGCTGAGTCGACATTGTCGAAAGAGATTGAAACCGCGCAGCGTTCCGATCCCAACTACCACGCGCTTACACTGGCAGCTAGGTTCATCGTACAGGTATGTTTGATGAAATCGAAGACTGCAATTGAGGACGCTGAAATGGTAATTTTACACTCATATCTAATACTCCAATATTTACACGAGCCATCCGTGCAAAGTCCCTCCAGATCAAACAGACACAGATAGGACACGTTGCAAGATCACTTGCCCTTGTTGGTGCAGGTGAACAGGACGTTGCGCTCGATGACTTCTACTTGGCATTTCGTGATGATCCATGTGATACTACGCTTCTCTTGATTATCATGGTGAGATATTCTATACTTATCGCGATTAGCTCTCATTCAGTTTTCGTAGGCTATCCTCTCGTTTGAGTGCGGCAAACATAAACAAGCAGGATCACGCCTTCAGCACTTGCTCATTACTGCTGATGAACAAACAAAGGGCCATTACATTTCAGTATGTGTGGATCATGAAATTGCAAGTAAAATACATCCTTAACGGAGTTCTTGGCCGGTCCTTGGGAATATGCACTTGAAATAAGGTGATTATGAAAATGCGGTACAGACGCTCGTGGGTGCAAAGAAACCTTCCACCTCCCAAGAAACCGATCCTTTAATGACCATCTCTCTCGTACGTCTTCCCTTGCGCTATGATGTTTTATCTATTCACTCGTTTAAAGATATTCGACTGGAGCTTTGATCGTCTTGAGGACATCGCATGCGCGCCTGTGCGAATCACTGTATCCCTCTGCATGCATTAAGGTCTGGATGCATTAAGGAGGTTGGGGAGACACTTTTAAAGATGGTTGGCGGAGTATCTGAGGACGAAAAAGAGCCCACGCATGGTCGTGTCATTGAAGAGCTCATCACGCGTTCGGGTCAAGTGACCTTGCTTATGTGGACCGGCAAGTCGTCCAGGTGTAACAGCTGCCTTCCCACCTCTCCAGCCGTTTATGGTCAACAACAGCCATTTGTTCCACCACGCGTTGAACCCGCCGAATTGGAAAGATGCACGGATGAGCTTCGGGCTGTCTTGCCATTCGCTGATGCTCTGATGATTTACGCCCAGGCTACTCGTTTTCAACCAGTACGCTTTTCACACTTCCACCTTCACCTCCCGTGCATCGTATTCGGTATAAAAAGTCTGGGGAAAAAAGGAACAAACGTTTATCATGCCGAGACAGCTGAACTTGGGAATGTTGAGTTCACAACGGTGGATTCGCTCCCGTTAAACGAACCACAGCGAGTGGTATTCGCAGACCTAAGGATTCATGGTCTTAGGTTGGAGTCGGACGCGGAATGGAACTCGTCAAATATGGAGAACAATGTTACGGGTGAGGATGTGGAACTGGTGCATGCACCGATGATAGAGGAGGTCCCATCCGAGCCGCTTGAATTGAACACGTACACGCGAGCGCTGCGATTGATTTCCCGCTTGGGCCAGCCCTTCAACGCACTGTTACTTTTGCGACAGTCGGGTGGTTCGTACAACCGGGTCGCTGCTGACCATGAGATCGTCATTCATGGAACTCAGGCTGGGAACTTCAAGGATATTCGTTTTCTCCGAGTCGGTTCAAGTTGTATGATACGCCGCAGTGGCTAACGTTACGTGACTTAGAAGTCAAATCGCTGAGTCTTAAATCCACTTCGACATTGCACCTGTGTAATTTGGTGCACAAGGCGTTATTAATACACATGCAAGTAAACTTCAAACAACCCTGGTGCTTCGGCCCTCTCAGCTCTGCAACCCCTCGAAATCTCTTCTAACTCAACCCTTAGATTTCCGTTCTTCAAAAGTTCGCATTTTATACTCGACAGTCATGTGGTTACTTCGACTTGTAAACATACAACAATTTCCCTACGTCAAATCCACTAGTACTGGTTGCACCGGTCGCTGCTGTACTGGTCGCTGCTGTACTGATCCTGCTGACTGACATAGTTGTAGCCGTAACCATTGTCGCAAGAAAAGTTGTTATCGAAATGCTGGTCAGCTAGTTTTGACATCACCGCACGTCAGCGACGTAGTGAAAATAAGAAAAGTTCATAGAACTTGCCGGTCGATTGAAGTCGCTTCCTTTGCTCGTATGAGTCGTAGGCATCCAACTTCAACGGTAGATAAACCTCTGGACATTGGAAAATGGATGCATGAATACTTACACCCTTGGTCTCCACCAGGTTGGTCGCTGCGGCACCAGCAAGACCAGCGCTGCGATTGATACGATATCAGATCAGGCAACGATCTGGAACTCAACAGGTAAGCTTACAAGATTTCCTTGGCCTCGGCGTGGCTAGTAGGCTGGCCGTTGTCACGAAGATGGTTCTCGTATGCCTTGGTGGCCTGTAACAGTGCGCAACTACAGTTAGCACGCGGCGAGATAAGCATCAGATAGAAAACGAGCACGAACCTCGTAGGCAACAGCGCCACCGAGAGCATCGTGGGTGAAGCTACCCTGGTTGTGCTGTAGTACAGCATGAGGTCAATTTCCCGGGCATCATCAAGGGCCTCCGCAATTCATTATAGACAAATGCGACGTACGACTTGGTCGTAGCTGTCCTGGTAGGAGGAGTAGGAGTCGTCAAAGAAACCCATGATGATATGATCGATGAGATGACGGGAAGAAAGACGTATGGAGCCTGACAAGGGAGGACTGTGGACCAGTTTATATACTATTGCTGGTCACCAAAATCCAAAAAAGTAGATGCGGCTAACTCCCGCCAACCCCCACCACAGCCAATTGGTCATTCTTGAAGGGTTTGGGGCGCGATCGATAAGATGGTGATGGTTCTGGGTATATAAAAAGCGACCCTGGTTTCAGACTATCCCTGGATCGGCAGCATTCAGGTCTGTTTTTCCATTTTGTCCCGGTTGGAGTTCAAGCTACGACTGATTTGTCTCGAACTTGGAGGGGAGGTGCCACGAGCAATATATAAATAGTAGGGGCCGGCCCAGGATCGCCCGGAGGCCGTGGTGGTGAGCCCGTCTAAAAAGGTAAGCGCCTTGCGGGTCGCTCTTTTAGATGGTCACCAGAACTCTCAGACTCCGAAACCATAATAGTTCCTCGGAGTGGAGGGAAACGGAATCGGTGGACTTCTTGTCCCGTCAAAAGAACGTACCAAGCAGCGTATTTGCGTAACGCTAGGAAGTTGGATTCCTTTGATTATCCTAGACAAATCCTGCTTACTTCCAAGGAATTTCAACTATCAATCAAGCAGCGTACCCGATGGTTCGGTTCGGTCTGAGATCTGAACGCTAACTCTAAAACCTGTGTAAGTTCTATTAATAAGTTAGTGCTAAGTACTAAGTATGCAAGCACTGCACGGGTCCGGGTAAGTTTGGGAGCGGTTTGGTTTAAATTGTGATGATCACATCCTTTGGCTTTCTGCTTAGTCTGTAGTGCTTCTAGAGAGGACGCTGCAACCCGTCAAAATTTCTTTTCCCTTAATCACTTTCATATTCACACTCGGCCTCTGATTCGGATCTGTCATACAAATCGTTATTTGACTCGGATGTCTACAATAATTCGGCTGTCATCGATAACAATATTTAGAAATTGTACTCTTTGACAACAACAGTCTCGTCGATACGCTCCTGGGCTAGTTTTGATGCAATCGCACATTAGCGAGGCTCCAGTACACACAAACGAATGCGTACCCTTCTCAGCGAGTTGCTTTTTCTTGTGTGCGTCCCACGCATCTAACTTCAAGGACCGATGAGTCTTCAAGCGACGTAGGAAAGCGAATTCATAGATACTTACACCCTTAGTCTCCACCAATTGGGTGACTGCGGCAGCAGCAAAGCCGGCACTTGATATGATATCAACCGAGGCATTGACAACGATCCGACACTCAACGCGATGTGCTTACAAAAGCTCCTTGGCCGTGGCGTGGTTGTCAGGCTTGCCGTTCGCAGAACAGTGGTTCTCCCAAGCCTTGGTAGCCTAAATGGGACGTAACAATGTGCGACGACAATCGACACGGGGAAACGAGGGTCAGATGGAGAACTCGTACGAACCTCGTACGCAACAGCGCCAGCGAGAGCATCGTGAGTCAAATTACCCTTGCGGTGCTGTAAAACAATAGTTCAATATCGCAGGGTATCATCAACTTGGATGCCCTCGTTAATTCATTATAGACAACGGTAACGCAACGTACGACATCGTCGTGGTTGTCCTTGAAGAGGTCGGCAAAACCCATGATGTGATTGATGAGATGATAAAAAAGAAGGAGATATGAAGGCGGGCGAGGCTTCGCCGTGGACCACTTTATATACACCCCTCCCGGTCACCTTAGTAACCCCCACTGCAGACAAGTTGGTTATTTTTCGCTTTGTTACACTGCCAAGTGCCATCGATAAGACGCTGATAGGCACGATCGGTTCGATCTGGAGAGATCCGGTTCCATTCTCCTTCTGATGAGCCTGTTCCGCTTGCGACTCCACCTAATCAGGTGGCATCGCTTCTGAGAGATGAAACCGCTCGCATCTACTTGACGGATCGTTCCATGATGCGGCGGCGAGCCACTTATAACGATTTCATGACTTGCCATAAAGGGCTTTGTCTGAAGGCTTTGTCTACACCATTGCAAAGGATGGTAACTGCGTGGTGACATTCACGTCCAGGTGCTTGTGAATCTATCAAAGATTCGAAGTGGATCATGGGAAGGTGAACGGTACCTCACCGGCACCGGTCACCACTTCAAATCTGTCAACCTTTCAAGAATTCAACGGGAATTACGTTGGCTTACTTATCTAAATCGGTGTCAATGCCAATCAAATATTCGACAGCAAAAATGTTCCCTATTTACAACAAGGGTGAGAAACAGTTACATTGTTTCTCACTAACATCAAGTAGGGATGATTCTTTGCCCTTGTTCCCCTAACCGCCATCCATGGAAGTGCTCGGATGGCGTAGTGAATAAAGGGCATGCGTTTATCTATACTCACCCGACCCAGTAGCACGACTTACAAAGTAGCGATGAAAATATGTCAAAGCTGTATTCTTGAACGGTACTAGTGAACATCGTCACGTGAAGATATTTCTCTCAAGCCTTGAGTTGTGCACGTAGGTTAGCCTCTAGAGGACCCCTAGGGCGAATGTATTGTACATAGGCACCATCCCTATTGAAGTGTGGTTAGATATTGACCGAGTGACCAAACCACTTCGGTAAAAAGCACGTACTGTAACACACGCTTGTCCTCCTTGAGCTTGAGGTACTCCTCCCGGTTGACGTTCGTGAATCCCCACTTTTTGGACACGATAATCTTCTGACGACCGGGGAACTTATAACGGGCACGGCGGAGAGCCTCTTGTATCACCTGAGCATTGTTATCCTTGCAACGGATAGAGAGGATGATCTGGCCGATGTTAACTCGCGCAACTGTACCGTATGGCTTGCCCCAGGCACCACGCATACCGGTCTGGAGCCTGCAAGTAGACGTTAGAAATGCATATATTAATGACTACGGAGTGCACACCTATCAGCCCCAGCACAAGACAGCATCTTGTTGATCCTCAGAACATGGAAAGGGTGGACACGGACGCGCAAGTGGAAAGAATCTTTTCCAGACGTCTTGGTGACATACTTGTTGGCACAAATACGAGCAGCTTCCAATGCTTCTGACGAAAGTTGTTCATACTCGTCCGAAACGAGATGGCAACAGTACGGGAATTCGTCAACAGAAGCACGCTTGCGTCCCAGATCAAAGATACGAATCTATGCAGATGGTGTGATACTTAGAATGGGGCAACTCACGTACAGCGGAATGAGAATACCTTCGAATCAGGAACACCACGATTGTATCGGGATTTGGGGTAGGGCTTGTTCTTGCAGTAGCGGTAGCAACGAGCGGGACGGCGGCCCATTTTATCAGATAATCTGAACACAAAGATCAGCAACTAATTGCGCATCCAACACTTTTCATGTCATTCGCGCCATGACACCCCCATCCACCTGGCTTACACTCCATCCACCTCGTTTCTTGCTCCTCCTCTACTCCAACCCTCCATTTCACAACAAGTATCATGGTAGCGCAACGACACTGAAGAAGAATCCAGAAAATCCACTCACAAAATACACAGGGACGTCGAAGAGGCTAGGAAAACAGCAAAACCACCGCAAGGGAGAGACTTATACGGTGGGAATTTATGGGGATGACAAATACGCGTACTAGTGCTGAGTAAGATGGAATGCTGACACACCAAGATTGGGATGACTAACCAATCATGACTAAGTTAGCTACTGCCTTGCTTGGATCGCTTGGAACAAAACTTTGCGAGGTCTTACAGTGTTATAGGTCTTATTGAATATTGAATAGCAACCGATGCTGGTGTATCTCCTCAAGAGGCTCGGATCTCGAAAATTTTCAACCTTCGGAAGAAACAAAGAAACAAAAACCTCACGTGTCAATATATGTTGCGGTAAGTACTCGAGTTCCCAATTCAATGGAGCTTGACGGTCGATCCGTCCCCAGGTTAACAGTTGACGTAAAAAACCTTCTTCAGGGCTATGTGACTAGCAGTAATTTTTTGTACACGCCGATCGACGGATGAATGGCAATGGACTGCATTCACTACCATCACCCATGTTTCGTATCACATGACGATGATTCACAAGGATACCCAATGTCACGGTAAGTACGACAAAGTATAACGCATCCCGAACACAGTCAATATCTGGCTAGTCTGCAATCAAAAATCCCAACGTTCTCTTCGTGAGGATTATTGGATGCAGGATCCTATCTCCAAAACCTCATCGAGCGACACCAGCGCGGTGTGGAAGTGTGCTGCGCCGTCCTAAGACTACCTTTACGGGTTGTTCGGCTCTGCATATTTCACGTTAGTACACCTTCAGCCTTCAGGATCTTATTCGAAAATGTGGGTTCACCCCAATTTATAGCCACGTTCTCGTTTGATAACCCCGTTCACATCGGCTCCGAAGTGATCTAGACTTGAACGACCACTGTCGAAGTGGTATATTGCGCCCGTGCACGTTGCACGCGAATCCTCCAACCTTGTCAGTTTTTTATGCCAGCATTCCGAAATGGTGGAATTTGTTTTTTGGCGAGATGCTGATATCAACAACAGCCGTGCTTTGGTCATCGATGGAGCGGCTTTATTTTCCTTGCATGAGGTATGACACAGCCATGCCAGTGGCCCTTGTGTTACGTTCTGACGAACCACGCGTCGCAGACTCGCAGTGCATTCGTTCCAATGCGGAGCTTCTCGGCACATACATCGCTGAATGCGGAGGATGGTCATAGGATGTGATTGTGCAGGCATGAATATCGCCTAGACCATTACAATTCGCCTTATCAAAGGAGCGAATAAATATATGTTATTATAATTAGTGTCCTGAGATTGATGTATCGTTTTTTCTTTTTGGTGAAATGCCGTTGCCGAGTGGCAATTGACATAATCAACCCCACTCGGCCCGTTCAAGGATATGGGGGTTTCACCCTTGGCACAGCGTAGTGTTCCGGAGATTGAGACTGATTATGATGTGAAAAAATAGCTATTACAATCCCAGTGGCTAAAGGGCATTACCGCATTGACAACAAATAGTAAATAGTGACAACATCACCGTTTTGCTTATACACTGACTCGAAGATGCATCCAACTCTGGTTTGTTTGTCAAAAGCATCCCGGCGCGCTTTAACGCCAAAGCGAGGTAACAAAGATTTCTACAAGGGTGCGTTTTCTCAATCCTAGCCCACTCAGTCTAATTGACTCGTCCATGCTCTCGTAGGCACCCGTCAGGCGTCACTCCCAGGTGGACACCGCACAGGTGCACCAGGTCGGTTCGTCATCCGCGGCACGTCCAAGTATCGCCTCCTCGATGAGAAAGTGCGCGTCTTTGTCGGCCCAAGCATTGAGGAGATCACGCAGAGCGAGGTACGTTTCGACCATCCACCTGTGACCATAATGCGACGTACGCCTTTAATCACTTGTTTTCTTTCTTTCTTTCTCTTTTTTGGTGGGCATATCACAAAAAATAAACGACGAACACGAACAGTTGAAGCCATACGTACATGTATCGACCAAGTTGTCTGGCCAAGATCGCCGGGATGCGCAGCTCCTTGTTCCTGTCCTACCAGGGACTAAAATCAAACAGTGGAGACGAGATGCCGAGGCAACGTTGATTGAAAATCACTCAAAAATGAACCAGCAGTCGGGAACACGGGAGCAGGGATGACACGGGTCACACGGTAGAGGGATCCAGGTGGAATCTGTCAGTGCTATGCGGTTGTCGATAGATTTTTGTGAGTTTTCGTTTTACATGCCTCACGCGGGGCTGATCGAGCGTGTTTGCCTTCTAGTAGAAAGCTTTCTTTCACTATAATAACCGCATGACAATTGGGTCCCATTACACTGACACTCGCTCCATCACAAAAAAAGACAGAAGGAACTGCAATCCTGCTATACTTCATTCAAGGAATGGTTCTTATTTCCATAAAGCATGGAATGCGCAACCATGCGCCCCCATGCAGACGAAAATCTCGTGGATGGCTTCAATCTTTTAACATAATGAGTTATTCTAACCGAAAGCCGTCTTTTATAGATACGCGCATGGTTCCTAATGCTGCGTCAGAGTTTCGTCAACCTCCCTACTATTCCCAATACTCTTTATGATCTTCGTTCATGCAACACCTGTTCCGACGCACGTTGGCTCGGTTGCATGCCCAACACATTTAATCGAATTCCTTGGTGAAATTTTGGAGGCCCGGTTCCGAAACAGATAGTTCGTTGGATGTGTCAAAGGCTCCAGTCCTTAATGCGACTATCGTCACCGTTTTAACCAGCATTACTTCTGGCTGCTCTTGTAGGCCTCGCTGATGCTGTGCCAATACACGGGCCACCATGCCACAGCTCACAGGATACTCCAACATACTAGACTCGCCATTCGTATATCACCTTTTTCATCCAGTCACTTACTCACATCCACGCATCACTTAGTACCCGTAGAGGGCGACAGATTCGGTTTTCACTAACTCGATCATCCGACGGATGGTGGTAAACCTTCATCTAAGCCTTGTCTTTTATCTGTACCCGCATTTCGAAGTGAAAAATATTCCTGTCACCCGTGTCCGCCGGGGTTGGTCATGCAGTGGCGACGTCCCGGGTTCAAGAGGTCAGTTCATCACCTTTCCCGACGGCACGCAAGTCGTCTCGGATCTGTTTGCCATTAGAAGCACACAACACAGTAGCTGTGGATCTGCATACCAGGGTTCAGCAAAAGCTCTATATCGCAAGTCTTCCTACAATGGCGTTTTCCCTTTACAGCCCCTTGTAGCTGACTTGACCTTGTTCTCAACAACCGCACGCGGCGTCTCTCGAATCGGCTTAAATACATCTTGATCGTCGAAGAAGTCTGCTCGCCTGGCCCCGCCAGCATCACCTCCCCAAACGACGACCGTCTTATGTAAGCCTAACAACCTACTATCACTGCTTGGCGCACCTGCTTATACACCTCAGCTGTATTCGAATCGATTGCGCGAGCAGACGCGGATGCGAATCAATGACTGGGTTATGGGGGAGTGGTGCGATGATCGACTCTGGGTCGATCCATTGCGGATCCGACGAACACGACGCGATTGAATCTGGTCTATCATATTCGAAGGATTTCTTGTAGCTGTGAGGGGTGCGTTCCCATGGTGTTGTTCGACCAGCATGCGTTTGACATGAATGGGTTGACGGTGAGAGACCTCAGCCTGAGAGTCATCATTTATACTTAGGTATGATGGTAGGTGTTACGTGGGGGCTTTGCCTTCTGAACGGCAATTAGGCGACGTCCCTGTGCATAAGTTTAGCTGCTACCTTGTTAATGAAGCTACGAGAAAGAACGCAGACCATGCAGAGACGTACATAGTAGGTACACCCCGGATCTATATCCATATCATCATATTCTCCATTTCCAACCCACCAGGCCCGCGGTGCTTTACACATGAATAACGCGTCGAGGCCGCGCCTGGTGCTCCTTTCAAATTTTCAAATCTCTCATATTACACGATGTGCCGGAACGTAACTTGTTCAGTGTTGGAAAAGTGGTGCATGTTATGCCTAAGATACCAAAACAGCCAACCTTGACCACGGGCTCGGACTCTATTGGCTTACGACGTGCACTCGGCAGAACTCGGCTTGTCTTCTAGAATTACAGCCGTCCATGCATCACGCTAAGCCTCCGAATATTTGTTGTCGTCCACATGTGTGCCAGCCTGTCTAGTGGCTAGTTCATATATCATATAATTTGTGCGTCGCACAAGCATGCCTATTCATGCTGGGTCGCTGCAATATTTTCCTGTGTGAAAAGCAGTCGACTGATTCAGCATTAAAGAACACATCCATAAAATTTAATAAACCCAGAAGCCGAGGCAGGCCCAGAAAGCACTCCAAAACGAACACTCCAGACCAGACTTTCTGCAAAGCCACGAGTCCGGCCCGTCAAAAAATGCAGCATTAGACGTTGGGTCTCGGGAACATAGTGGTGACGGTGCTATAAATGGTTGGCAGTGCTAGTGGCGAATGGCTGTTCTTCATAGACACGTACGCACGCACGCCTGCGAGGGACTTTCGTAGCACTATCAAGGAGGGAATTAAGTTGCCAAGCTCCAGCTATTAGCTCCAGCCTGGCCGAGAGCATGAATCGGCTCGGTCTTTCCGGTGATTGGGAGGAGTCACCGCGGCAATTTACTTGCCCTTTCAAACGAGAGATGCGTGTGAAGATCGTTCGGGCTACGGAATTTTTCCGAAATGATGCACGTCATTCGAGTCTGGGTGTCGTCGTATCACGACTATTATATCTATCTGTCTTGTAGAGATCTCAGGCGCAGACGCTGTCCGGTAGAGTCTGTTTGCAGGGTCGATAATTCTATGTGGGTCGAACCTCGCCTCATGTATGAACCAATTATTCAGTACATGTTCCTAATAAATTATAGCACCGTGACTGAGGGCCGTGCCAGCCTGACTCGGAATGCATGTCTGCCGACACCTTGGAAGCAGATATACTTACGATTAAGCTGATCTGCAGCATTATAATATTATTTTGAACGAGATCTAATTCAGATATCAATGGAAGCGAGGAATATCACCGCGCCAAGTCACTGAGTCAATACTTATGGAAGATTCGGTCATGGGTGGACGCAGAATAGCCGAGCATGTCGCATCAAATGGTCTCGACGGGGAAGGGAAGCCGCATAGCAAGAGGATGCAGGTGTTCCATACTAGTGTAGAGCGAACACTATATATTTGGCACGCGACGTCATCGAAAGTGATATGTAGCCTGCTACTGGCTTCTGAGATCTGAGTGGCGGAGGTCATCAAGTTCGTTGTCTTGCGCGGCCGATTGGAGCGCACTGACGTTACTGACACCGAGATACTCCGTTTTTCCATTTGGAACAACCTAGATTGGACAAAGGGGGTCAGGCCTGATATCATTTACAGGACCACGACGGCTAGCCTAAGACTAAATTGAATTAGTCTGGACGGACATGTAATATTAAACGAACGTTGTGGTTAGCAGAGTCGTGTATATACGCGAAGGTGAAGTTTGAGTATCATGGAATCATATATGAAGCGATGTCGACACAGTATTCACATCTTATCATTAATACCTGACATATTGATAATCTAGTAGCGGATACATATTAGCTCGGATATCATGTATCATCCTACACTCGCGTCGCTGCTTTTGGAGACTCCGAGTCCGTGCCAGTGAAGGGCGAGTGCGCTTCCTCGCCGAATCAGATATTGTTCACAAATGGACCGAGTCGAATTGTACTCACTCCAAGGAAGCACAACCGGGGAGCTCGGCAATGAAGATGCGCGAGGGCAGCGGACGTCAAGTTGCCACCGGACAGTTGTAAGACCCATGTCCGCTCCGACATTCCAGGAAGCGGTGATACTCAAGTACGGGACGGAGCTCTCGCACGACAGCGGGCACATGCACATGCGCATCAAAAAGCAAGCAAATAAGTACTTAGATTGAGGGTTAGATTCGTGCAAGCTTACAAGGCGACGCCACGGACCCGCCAAGAATGGTTAATTAGAGTGTCAAGAGCATCCTCCTTCTCTGGCATCCGCGTATGTGGGACTGCGCGTTGCCACAGAAGGGGATCTACTGGGCCGGGTACGTCAATGGTATCGACAGATAGATAGGAACCATATCTTGCATCTCCGTCGAAACGAAGGGGTAGTGCCAAAGCAGACCTACGAATTGAAATTCAGTCCGTTTATGTTAGCATACTTACCTTGCTCGGAGACTGGTGTGGAATCCGGTCGCTTTGCGGCGCAAAATCACATAAAGCGATCCTTTTCGTCACGGACTTTCACTCCCTGATAGCGTGCTATGGATCTCGCTCACCAAATGGGTCAATATATAATGGTATGATACGCTGTTGTCGTATGCATATCATGACGAGTAAGAAAGGTAGAGTCAAGCTTGGCGAAGAACCTGGAGCACACCAATCATGACCCTGGCCCCACCACAGCACCAATGGGATCGTGAGCTCGTCAAAAGCGGAGTGCGGAAGGCTGGATCTATAAACCCGAGAAGACAGCTGATAGGTGTCTTTGCCGCCAGTTTGGGCTACACTATACCTCCCACTGGTAGTGGCTGGTTCATGTTTGTCGTTGCCACAGACAGTTTAGAAGGCCCATCAACGAAGTCGAAGAATACTGACAAGAATGAATGGTTGGAGAAGGATGAACCGGCGCGCTTTCAAGAGGGAAAGGGCGTTGGGACTTTGTTACCATTTTCGATGTGGACAGGGGTATGAAACAGGGCACGGGGGGATGTGCGCACGCGAAAAAGACAGGCACGAATTGGACACCCTTTCAGAGGTTCACGGTAATGAAGCGAGGGGACAAAGATGTCGAGTAGGGTGTCGACGATGCGACTTTGGGGTTTCCTGTTGGGTCAAGGAGGAGGGAGAGACGGGGGTGGGGGTATTACATACATGAGCCTACACAATGTGTTTGTACGTACTAGTAGCCTGCTCTGACGATCGATCGGCACGTTGTGCATGGTAGCGGTCGCTTAAAGGCCACATGAATATGTTAAAGGCCGTGCCCTTCGCTCAAACTTACCGTCTGGATCTTGGCAGTTAGTAAAAATAAATACTAAAAAAAGGTTCATATATCTTGCTAAGTGGGCTCACGCAGCGCGCGGAGAAGAGGCCCCAGCTTTTGAACAACTCCACCCTTTCTTCCGTCCCCTCGCGCCCCACACGCCATCTGACCCGACACCGACACCGACACCGACGACGACGACCACACTAACGACGACCTCAACATGCCTTTCGAGCGATATCTCCGCCCCGATGACCAGGCTAGCAACACCTACTACTACCAGGACCACAGACATGCCCGCGACAACTACACGCATGGGTGCCCGTCAGAAACCACACACCCCGACTACCATTTCCCGCATGCCGTCCAGTTCCAGATGCCCCAGTTCATGCTCAATGGTCCACCCATACTCGCACCGGGTGGTGGTGCAGAGGTCCTCCCAGCGAGTCTCCTCGATAATGTCCCCGATTCGTACACATCGTCCTGGTTCGCCAACAATGGTTTCGCACAGTACGTCTCCTACCTTTCTGTTCCTCTCGCGTGCTCACCCTCCTCCAAGCTTTCGTTCTGCCCTGATCTCAAAACACACCGCTTCAGGCTCAACATTCCCCGATAAAGCCAGTACCACTGCTGTCTACCGCTCTTTCCCTCGCAATGATTCACAACGCCCTCCCCCTGGTTTCCCCCCCAATTTCACTGCGAGCGTGGACCCACGCCAGCAGCCCCTTCCAGAACCACCACCCTCGCCCGACGTTCCTTCGACCTATATTCCCGATCTTCCTTCCTCCACAGGTTCATTCAACACCACCTCGTACTCACTCTCCAATGCCCTTGTTCCAGATTCTGCTCCCAGTCTCTCTGTCACTTCTCCATCCGCCCTTGGTCTTCCGGTATATTCGGCTTCAGGATTTGATGTCCTCTCGATTCTCTCCCGAGTATCGAACCGTCCAAATCCAAGCATTCAGCTTGGCCCCGTTGATCTTTCATGTTCTTTCGTCATTGTGGACGTGAGACGATACGACTCTCCCATTGTGTACGCTTCTCCCACGTTTTGCCATCTGACGGGATATAGTGAGCAAGAAGTTCTTGGACGTAATTGCCGCTTCTTGCAGTCCCCAACTGGTAACGTTGCAAAAGGTGAACCTCGCCGCTTCGCATCCCCAGAGTCTGTCTCCTATATGGGAAAACTGCTTTCCTCGTCCAAGGAATGCCAAACGACCCTGATCAATTATAGAAAAGGGGGGAAAGTCTTTATCAATCTTGTCACCGTCATCCCTCTTCGTGGTGGCGTACATAACACGCCCGAAGAAGCTGATGAAGTTGCCTACCACATCGGATTTCAGGTGGACTTGACGGAACAGCCAAATCGCATACTCGATAAACTACGGGATGGGACTTATCATAACAGCTCCTGGGGAATCAGTAACGTTAGGCTTCCTGCTATGAGTCATGGTCTTGGCCAACTGGCCCACTCGCAGAACATGACGAATATTGGAACCAAGGCAGGAAGACATGGGCAAATGATGAGTATAGCGGTGTCGAAGGAGTTGAGAGATCTCATCGCTGATACGACTTTCACGGATTCGGTGCCAATCTCGACGGCAGCAAATATGTGTGGCCCAACTAATGCTTCAAATGGACCAGGGGAGCAGGTCACCAATACAACAATACCTCTCACGATGCTCGTATTTCCACCACCTAGCTCCACTTCTATGAATCGCATGTCGGCTAGCGGTAATACGATGGCTGGGTCGATTCCCGTCTCATTATCCCCATCCCTTTCACTTCTGCTTCTTGAGTTTCTCCCAGATTTCTTGCTTGTGTTGTCTCTCAAGGGCGCATTCCTTTACGTTGCGCCTTCGGTTCGGCTGGTCCTTGGCTATGAACCGGAAGAACTCATAGGTAGGAGCATATCAGATATCTGCCATCCTGCGGATCTGGTGCCACTTATGAGAGAATTGAAGGAGGGTAGCGTCAGTGGAGTAACTATCGGCAGTAGTGACATAGGCCCGTCCACAGTGTCTAATGCTGTCCCAAAATCGGTGGATCTCCTCTTTCGCGCTCTACCCAAAGCATCGACGTTCCCTCCGTCTTCGCAGACGCAAGAGGTTTTTACCGAACACGATGAAACCCAGGCTTCTCGGTCATCTACCTCATCGGCGTCCCAATCATCACCATCCTCGGGGACATTGTGTTCAAACGATCCGTCTGATCGAATAGTACCACCACATGTTTGGCTCGAATGTCGTGGCAGGCTCCACGTTGAACCAGGGAAAGGGCGGAAAGCGATTATACTCTCTGGGCGTGTGCGATGGATGCCCACAGTGAGATGGAGTAACGTTGATAAGGCAGGTAGCCTTAGTAGTGGCTGGTGCAAAGGAGAGGATATATACGGCGGCTCGCGTATAACGGCAGGTGCGGTTCTTCAGCTAGACGCGAATATTTCTGATCACAGTTCGATTCCGTTTTTTTTTTCAGGTTCGATACTCAGTGAGACGTCTCCAGGGGAGGCACCTGGAACAACATCTATAGATCCCTTGGAATTTTGGGCGCTCTTGTCCTCCCAGGGTACTTTCCTAGTTGCGTCTGCGAGCGTGAGGGACGTACTTGGATGGGGATCGAGTGAAGTGATTGGAAGGAGTATCTGGGCGATGGTGAGGGATAGTCGGAGTGGCATCAGAGAACGTGTCGAAGCTGAGTTGGCAAAGTCGGATACCCCGGAGGTATGTTCTCTCTTTTTTCTTTTCTTTTTCCTGTGCGATTCATGAATGTGCTTTCTTCCCCGTGGGTGTGGATATAGGCCAGGAGTATGGTGGACCCTCCACCTACAGTGGTGACGACGTCCCTGGTGCATAGAGAATTTCGTGCGGTACCTGTGCGGCTCGTATTTTACTGTACACCGAAGTCCCGCAAAAACGCACCGCTAACGACATCATCCATCGGTGTTGCCTCGACCCCGCTCATCCATCCGCTCAATAATCCATTGTGTCCTATCGTATGTCAGGTTACCGTGCTGTCAAACGCGGAGCACCAGTCGAGATATCACGTCGATGCCGAGTTCGATTCTAGATCTCGTCACGAATCGAACCAGATGAAGACTCAAATGGACATCGGGAGCGAGGGTGGCGAACCGTCGACTCACCCATTGGGCGCATCGCTCTTCGAAGAGCTGGAGACCACTCGAGGGTCAAGCTGGCAATACGAGCTTCAACAACTCAAGTTTGCGAACCAACGGCTACACGAGGAATTGCACGCGCTCGAGGCGAGCAACGGGGCTGGCTCTTCCAACGCGATGGGTGCGGAACCTGTTGCAAGCGTTTCGTTTGGTCACCCTTGTTCGTCTTCTTTGTCTACCGCCACGCTTCCGATCCCGCAGCAGCCGCAGATCCCACAGACGCCAATGCATTACACACCGTTGGTGCACTCGACTCTCCCCACGTCCCAACCTTCTCTGCGTCCACCCAACAGCTTACACGAGCAAGATCCCCCGGCCTCGGAATGGTCATCGCTTGCTGGTGCGAACGGACAAGGCACAAATCCTCTCAAACGATCGTGGCGCTCCGAGGACGGTTTATCGACTTGACTTCAGAGCCATCTTCGCAAATTGCGGATCACACGGGTAGAGAGGGATGCAAATACATATACTTGCAGGCATCTTTTATTCTTACTTTTTTTTTCCCTCTTTCTCTTGTTGGCATTTTTGCGTATCTGTCTTGCTCTCTCATCGTTGCATATCCTGTTTTGTTGCTCAATGCTCTCTCTCGCTCTCTTCTTTTGTTCCACGCTTGTCGTGGTTCGATCGTGAAGGATGCATCCCTCTTGTGTATAATGCTAGCCTGTGTATAATGCTAGCCTTGCATAAAATATGCGGTTGTGGCTGGCAAGTCCGGGCCCGCCCGGGCCGTGTCGTTCAACGTTTGCCGTGACACTGCTTTCAAGTTTTGCAACCCCTGCCTCTATTACAAAGTGCCGAGTAAGATTACGCTACTTCTACTGCACGAGGAAGTGCCCGTCAGCGTCTCTGTTGCCTTAGGCTAACTGCAGCCATGGTAAGAGTACGATTAATCTCGGGTTCCTTTTGAATTAATTACCTGGCCACAAGTCAGCACTCTTCAACTTTCAATCCCTCCTCCTCGTCATCCTACTCATGATTTGCACATGCACATACGTGCGCGCGGTCACGCCTCGTCTCATCGACAAGAACAAAGATAGGTAATTTTATTTTCTTGGCGTGTTCTCGGTTTTCGTTTTGACGCACAAGCAGCATGTTTGGTTTATTCTTCATGTCTGCTCGTATAGGTGCGTGATGTCCTCAAATCTGATGTCATGGGCACCTTGAACGAATCCGCGAATTCAAACAGGAGAACGCCTGTCACCATATGTGGCACTAGCCTGTATAACCATGGCGGTCACCATGTTGCTACAGTAGTCGAAACTCGTGGCCGTTCAAACCAAGTCGATGATGATGTGTTCAATTCCTCTTGATACATGTTCAACCGCGCGCAACGTCCGCATTTCAAACATTTCTTGACACATGGCGGTGGATTTTGGAGCATTCACGTGCGCAAGGTCCATAGTATCCATCACTCATCCATTCATAGTTCGCATTGCCCGTTTGACCTATGCGGGAATGGTCCCTGACCTTGGTAAATGCATAACATTGCGCTCTGATACAGGGTTGGGTGCCACTCGTGCGTCAGGGCCAAACATTCTTCTTTCGCCATCCTTACCTACTGGAGACGCTATCGGAGGCGAGGGTGGCCAACCAGTGTCACTGGTCTTATTGTGTATACCGCATATTACCTGGCACGTTTACCTTTTCATGACTCATTCACTGCCCACAACGTTCAATCATTCGTTTGAAGACGTTGTTGAACTGCACGCGAACAACAATACTGCTTATGTATGTACGTTTTGCGCAGGTTACACGTGCAAGACTCGGTGCGTCAAGCTACTTTAGGGGGGGAATGGTTAACAGGGTACATCCATCTCTCCAAGCGGAAGCGTGGCTGACGATAACATAGATGGATGATATTCTGCGCCGAATGGTTGATCGAAAGTCCTAGCTTGGATACAGATACCTCCGACCTCTTTATCTTTGGGTCGTCTCAACGATGTCGCGTGCCTTCCCCTGTCCGATGTCCTACTCAGATGCGACTGGCTAACTTACTTGGCATGGCAGATCCTCATTACTACTTTTGGTACATGGCTTTCCTAACGCGCCCATCCTATCTGTGGTTGACTCCTGCTCCATATAAGCCTATTATCCCACTTGTTCGCCTGACGGTTCCGCTCTTGAAAGATCGGGATGACTCGGTGGTATGAACCCGCCATTGGTCCGTTCAATGCTATCTCTCATTTCCCTTCCCATTCAACCATGTGGCATCTCTTTCGTTCCTACTATTGCACGATTCTCTATTCCATTGCTTCCGGTCTAGGCACATCTTGGACTGTTCCATTCGGCGGCAGGATTGCTGCAGCTGGCTTTATCAATCCGGATGGGAGGATCCACTGAGCTTTCTGCCATGCGAAGCGTTTTTGAGCTGGCGATGTCCCCGCGATAAAGTAAGTCCTTTCTTCTTGTTCCAGTGGGCGTCGCTGCTCTGACGTATGTCCGTACATGACGCGGTTACAATAGCGATGGAATTCGTCAGACTATCGACGTGTGTGGCTGGAATGCGTCAAGTCATTGTTGTCAAGTGTACTCGTATTACTTGCGGGGTGAACTTTTATGCCCAGCGGAAAACACTGCTTTCTGCTAGTATAACTGGCGAGCGCTCGAAACCATGATTACACAATATCATTTGAATATGGGAAGGCAGTGAGTCCCTTTGATAATTTGATTGGAATTTGTTCAACTTGCCAATGTCATCGACGTACTGGTACCAACAGCCTTATCAATTTATCAACCGGACCCTGCGGTGTTAGCATCGCGTGGCAACGTTCATGTCTACTATGATTCAAACTTCAGCAGTAGGTTTGACATCGCGTGGGCGATGTACTTATTATATCCCGACCACGTCGAACATATAATTTCTACCAGGTAGGCTCTATTTTAGAGACACCTTTATAAGTTCTCACTAGGATGTGTCACCCACCAGTGTCACCATATTAATGGATGTCAGGCGCAGATTTTCAACGTTAATATTGATGGTACGCCTGTGGTTACCATGATTGTTTACTATCCGGCAAGTGAGCATAGGCGAAATTGGCATCATCGACAAGAGCGTGGACACAGGGATAGCTTCCAAGAAGCTGTGACTTTTCGGTACTATTAAATGGAAATTATCGAGTATTCTTAGACTTTGAGTAGCCTGAACTTTATGTACATTGATATTGATCGATATAGCATGATGTACAGTGTGTAATCCCTCGGAGGAGGGAAACCCTAACAGTAGCCAGTAAGTGACCCAACCACTTTGGGGCTCTTCTAACTCCGAGTTCCAGTTCATGCCAAAAAGACAACGGTCCGGAGTTGTATCAATCCAGTGACGAGTAAACCAAGCCAAGGCCCCATGCAAACCACCATCATATCGTCCTTCAAGAAATGCGATCGACGCATCGGCCAACGCTGCCTTCCGAACGTCGTGGTCCATTGCGAATGGGACAATACATGTATTATGTTCGTGTTGTTTTGTATCTCGTCGACTCAGTCACTGTCACTGTCAATACATACATAAGTAAGTTGCTCGCCGCGAGCTTGGAGGTCAAGATTCAAGTAAAAAGATAACTTGAGTAAATGTAATGGCAGCCTCCCTGTCGGAACCAGGGACCGGCTCGGAACTTGATGAGATAGGCTCGGCCGAAACCAATCAGAAGGCACTCGGGCCTTTGCATAAGAGGCCATCGCGCCTCCGGTGGGCCTGCTAGGATCGATACTTTGCAGCGCGCATGTGATAGGCTGGAAGCCTTAGCTGCCAGAGTGCTCTCCGGATCTTGGCCTGCTGTGCGCTGTGCCCGAGATTGGTGGGGGTACGAATAAGGTTTAAACTGTGGCCTGAAGTGCCTCGTGATCCGTGGTCGACCAACTGTCGACAAGATTGGTCGGATCTAACCTCTGGGTGTGGTAATGTGTGGAGTGGAATGAACACAATGAGGTCATATCTACCATACAAGTAGGGACCGGGTAGAGTATAATCACCGTGATCACTTACCAAGTACTTATTGTCGGGTGCTCAACATTGGCGGTACCAGAATAAGATTAGCCTGCGTCGGCCGTGGACTTGCAATGGATATGGATGACATATGGACGCTCTATGTCCGCACAACATAGCACCAAAGTAGTCTTACAAACTGCTGTCCTGCTGAACGCCGATTGTCGTGCTCCGAGACACTGCCAGGTGCTATAGTAGCAAGCGGTGGACTGGCAGTGAAACAAGTGTGGTGTGGCCACTGTGGCGGGGCTGGCAACAAAGGGCGAAACAAAAAGAGGTCATACACGTGATTGCCAGGCGTATAACTCGAGTGTCAGCGGGGCTAAGAGCCGGCAACTCCACTCCTGCTTTAAAACCATCACTCCTCCGACACCTCCTCTTCTTTGCATGGGTTGATCTCTATCATCTCTCATTCTTCCTCGTCCGCTGATCTCTTCTTTTCAGTGCATTCTGCAACCCTGGCACCCCTACGCCCTCACAGACGTATGTCACCACGTCCACACACCTTTCGTCTCTGTCGATAAAGCCCCACAACCACACATCTCTCACAATCTCGAATCGTCCCTGTATATTCTTCTAATCGCCCCTCACTAACATCATGAGTGCCGCATTCCGTATCTCATCCAAGCTTTGGGAGCGGATCCATCATTTCGCGTCTTTTCCTCAGACTGGTGGTCAGTCGTTCGTTCGTTCTCTCTCTTTCCTTCTGGCCTGTGGTTGGCCATATTCCCTCAACCCAGTTGGCTGCTGAGGCTGGGGGTCCGCGGACATCTATCCCGCGGGCCATAGACGTTCTCGCTAACAGAATGATAGACACGAAAACGTTTTTTGGCTTTCCACGCATTTCTATCTATATCTGCTTTATTTCCGTCACTTGCCTTGTTTCGTCTTGCTCATCGGGAGGTTATGCTACAGTGTCGCTTCAACAGATGGTTCTCTTTGGGCAACACCCCAGTCAAGGCACTCTTCTCAAGGCCAGCCAGTTTCTAGTTGGTAAGTTGTGTCCGTGTTCTCCGAGCTGTTTCAGCTGACGTTCCCGTTTACCTCACGTGATTGATACAGAGGAACTGCCAGTTCGCCTTGCTCACCGTGTCAAAGAGCTTGATGAACTTCCATATAATTTAAGCGAAATGCCTTCTATACGTAAAGTTAAGAACTGGTATGCGCAGAGTTTCGAGGTGGGTTCCCGATTCTTCATTCACCCTTACGAATACAATTATTATTATTAATCTCACGTTTCATGTCCCATCACAGGAATTGATCAATTTTCCGTCCCTATCGTTATCCCCTGCTGCTCGCCAGTCACTATTTGCCCGCTCGGAAAAGGAAGACATGAATATCTATCTCCCGGAGAGCGTCCCTAACCCATCCCTTATGACCTCCTATCTTGACGGAGACGGTGCCGCTAGTGGCTCCGCGTACCGCGAGAAGGACGGCGTCGTGTACGGGAGCAAGATTGGAAATGGAACCTATAAGGGGAACGGAAATAGTGGTGGGAATGGTAACGGCGTATGTGGGCTTCGAAACGGGAACATCAAACTACGTGTTCCTGTCGAACGACGGTTGGTTATTTCTCTCTGCACAATTGTCGTTTCTGATTCTCACGTTCCATCATAGATACTACGCCCAGACCCCTTCGCATGCCTACCCACCCGAAGTCTACGACTACAACACTAGGTTCACAAAGACTCTGGATGCCATCAAACGTAGACATGATCCCACAGTAACCACTGTCGCACAGGGCGTTCTCGAGTGGCAGAGGGCCAAGGGAATCAAATCAGGTATGGGGGTAGGGTTACCCGCGTATGGGCAAAGCGGAGGGGAAGTCCAAGCGTGGCTGGATCGGTTCTATATGTCGCGTATCGGGATACGGTTCCTGATCGGACAACGTGAGTGGTTCATTTTTTGGGATATTAACCTCCGGTTGACTCGGGATCAGATGTGGCTTTGAATACCCAGCAGCCACACAAGGATTATGTGGGCATTATCTGCACCCATGCTGTGGGTTATCCGTTCTGTCTTGTTTTCTCGTCTCACAGTTTCAATGACTTTTTCACATAACAGAACATACATGATATCCTGCAAGAAGCCATCGAAAATGCCCGCTTTGTCTGCGAAGAACACTATGCGATGTTCCGAGGACCCCCTGTGCAGCTTATTTGCCCTCCTGATTTGACGTTCGCATATGTACCGGGACATCTATCCCACATCGTTTTCGAACTTCTGAAAAATTCGCTGAGAGCCGTCGTGGAGAGGTTTGGAGCTGAATATGAAGATCGGAATGTGGAAGACTCTTCCTCTGGCGGGAACAGCGGCGGACATCCACCCATCAAAGTGATCGTGGTTGAAGGAAGCGAGGATATCACGATCAAGATCTCGGATGAGGGGGGTGGCATTCCGAGGAGTGCGATTCCACTCATCTGGACATACATGTATACGACCATGGGTGGTCAAAGCATCGACCAGGACTTCCAGGTGAGGACAGAGTTGGATACTGTGGTTTCGCAGACGAGCTGATTTCATCGTGACAGGCGGGCGATTTTGAGGCGCCCATGGCAGGTTTCGGATATGGCCTACCGCTCTCTCGACTGGTGCGTTAACCACGACGTTCGTTCCACGTGGACCCACTACTCACGTTTTGTCTGGATAGTATGCGAGATACTTTGGTGGCGACCTGCGCCTCATTTCTATGGACGGCTTTGGCACGGATGTGTATATCCATCTGAACAAACTCTCGAGTAGTCGAGAGCCTTTACCTTGATAGGTATCGGCACACTATGTGCTTTGTTATTATCTGCCATCTTATTGATGGAGCGGGACCTGAAGCAGAGATAGCGGAGGTCCGGGAACAAGTGATCGAGATGACACACTTAATATTGTAGGCCATTGTCGTATTTTATTCCTTCCAGTGCTTGTCTCAAGAGTCGACGTTCATTACATTTTAATGTATGTATTACGTAACATCACGACCGAGCCTCGTGACTTGGATATTTTGAGTTGTTTGCAGTGACTCCAACTGCAGCGAGGCGCAGTTTCGTACGCAAGCAAGTCGGTGTAGCCATTTCAAGGTGATTGGCTTTCAAGTGACATGGACTCACCAAAACGTGCTGGATCGCCTTCCTCTTCCTCTGAAATCAAACGTATAAAGCTTACTGTTCCACTAGGCCAACAATCACAAGGCGCTTCCCCCGTCGACGCCGAAAATGCACCTGGAAAACGTTCAGAACTCGACCCCATCCAAGGGGGCGAGATTGGAAACATACCGAACGACCCAGACGGCGGCGGCGGCGGGACGAGTGGAGAAGGTGTCGCGGGAGAGGTCCGTGTGCTAAAAGAGGGCGAGGGGGAAGAGGACGCAGGCGACGTGTCGATGGGTGAAGTTGTCGATGAAGACGTCGAGTCGGGGGACGAAGGGGACGACGAAGACCCCGCACAACTTGAAGCGACACGCCTAAAACTCGAGGAACAAGCCCGAAAATACCTTGCAGCTCAGACCCACGATGTCATCATCCCTTCTTACTCGGCTTGGTTCGACATGTCGGCCGTCCATCCTGTGGAGCGACGTGCGCTCCCCGAGTTTTTCAATTCCAGAAATCGGTCCAAGACGCCTTCGATTTACAAGGAGTACCGCGACTTTATGATCAACACATACCGACTCCGGCCGACAGAGTACCTGACCGTGACGGCGTGCAGACGAAACTTGGCTGGAGACGTCTGTGCCATCATGCGCGTCCACGCGTTCCTGGAGCAGTGGGGACTCGTTAACTATCAGGTGCGGTTTTGTGCTCCGCTGTTTTGATGTCTTCTGGATTGTGCCAACCAATGGGCTTTGTAAGATTGACCCAGAACAAAGACCGGCAGCGCTGGTCCCTCCATTTACGGGACATTTCCGAGTCATTCTGGACACACCGCGCGGTCTTCAGTCTCTTCACCCCGGAACACGCCCCTCCAACACCCACCCCGCTGCCAATGGCGTGCCAAAAAACCAAATGGCGTCCGCAACGCTCGGCGCTACACCCACTCCCCTTGGCTCCGCCGCAACTTCGGCTTCCCTCGAGCTCCGTAATTCCATCTACCAAATCACCTCGAAAGCCTCCCGAGAACTCAAACCCGCGGAAGCCAAAACTCTTTCAAACGGCATTTCCTCGAATGCCAAAGGAAACATGTCGTATCAATGTGATACTTGCGGGACCGACTGCACCGCACTGCGGTATCACAGTTTAAAAGTCAAAGACTTTGAGCTCTGTGCGCCGTGTTATCTCGATGGGCGGTTCCCCTCAACCATGTTTAGCGGCGACTTTGTAAAGCTGACCGCTGCACCGCCTGGTATTGGACATGGCGCAGATGAAGAATGGTCAGATCAGGAAGTGTTGCTGCTTTTGGAGGGCATTGAGATGTACGATGACGATTGGACCGCCATCGAGGATCACGTCGGGACGCGCACGGCACAACAATGTATACGCAAGTTCCTTTCGTTACCAATCGAGGACCCGTATATTGCAGCGGAAGGGGATCAGGGCCCACTCAGATACGGAAGAATCCCATTCGAGCAGGCAGATAACCCCGTGATGAGTGTGGTGGCATTCCTTGCTGGGGTGGTGAACCCTGTTGTTGCTGCAGAAGCAGCCAAGACCGCGATGCACGTTCTCGCCGAGGGTGGCGGTGTGTTGAGAGAAGATGAAACAGACAAAAAGGGGGGCATCAAGGAGGCTGCAGAGGAGAAAGTTGCAGGGGAGAGTACGATGCAACAAGGTGTGGGAGAAGCACCGTCTGCGCCACCAAACGGTGAATCGTCGACGACCAAGCACGTCACGCCAGGTGTTGTCCAGGCGAACGACATGGTCGTCGACCAGCCTGCAGAATCGACGACCAAGGCTGCATCGAAAATCCCCCATTCGCAAGTAGCGCGTGCTGCCGGACTCGCTCTTAAATCGTCTGCACGCGCTGCGTCAGCGCTCGCGGATGCGGAGGACGCGACGATTCGAAGCACGCTTGCGTCCCTCATCAGGTTGACCTTGACTAAATTGGAACTCAAGATGACTGCGTTTGAGGAACTGGAGGAGCTCCTCGAGGAAGAACGAAAAGGTCTGGAGAGCACTCGCATGGCGCTCGTGAGTGAGCGGGTGAACCTCAAACGGATATTGGACGGGGTCAGAACGGAACTGGGCAAAAATGTCAATCTCGGGACGACCGGACAGGGTACGCCAGTAAGCGAGGTAGCGTCAGGGACGCCGATGGAAGGGGACGTTGGCCCGGTGAGCGACGGGAGTTTTGCACAACTGGGCTGACGGTGTTGGTAAGAATGACGCGCTATGATTATTCTCTGCTATTGTGTTTTTTTTTTGTGTGTTGTCTGCTTACTTGTGCTTTTCTCCCCCCTTTTCCTTTTACTTACAGTGTCGCTATGTGTACGCTCGTCGCATCGAACTATCACAGTAATCGAACTAGATGTTTTCGTGCCGGCGGCAATCGCTTGGAGGCTCGAGTTGTGATTCTAGAGTACGGTCGATCTGATTGACAGTGCGTTGGCCAACTTGAACTTGATCATTTAATAGGTGATAATCGAAGTGACCCGGAAGGGGCAACTTTGATGTGAATCGAGAGTTGAAACGTTGACAGATGACGGAGACCTGTTGGAAATGTATACATGTGCGGTGGTGAAAGGGATCATATGCAAAACAGGGTGTCGTTCATCGACGTTGTTGTTGGGAGGGGACTATGGCAACGCTGCTTCTAAATCACCAGCTTTGAATCGCCAGGTTGCACTTGTCGCCTGCCAACCATTGTTTTCGATGTATCCGAAGATCCAAACACCAACAGGCGTCGGATACAACAAAGCCTTTTCTACTGGTAGGCTTGTTTGTACCAGGTGGGAATGATAGAGGAGACTGAATCGCGATCGAGAGTTCATGGACCCCGCTCTTTTTTGGGGCCAACGACTTGTCGTCCAACACCAATGTCCGCTGGCTTTGTGGAGATGCAGGCTTAGGCAGCAAACTCTGTTGCCGAGGGACGTCAAGGACTGTTCTTCGACAGGAAGAAGGATCCCACCCCAGCCTCGTCATCCGCACCGTTGCCTATAAACTCGCCATGAACGCCTCGAATACCCAACTCGCTATCCTTGAAGCTATCAATCAGAATCCCAAGATAGCCACCAAATCCCTTTTCACCCAACGTTCACAATACTTCTGTACGAGCCTCTGACAGCATGCCAAGGGAAACTCGGTTCCCCCCTCCTCCTCATTCCAGATGCTCTCGACGAATGCTGAGACGCCACAACATGTAGGGTCTTCGGTTGACATACTCCAGTTCGACCGCGGTATCTCACGTTTTGGGTAAGGCCGTTTCGAGCGTGCCATCGTCACATTTGACACGACACCCTCGCATAGATGGCTCTCGGTGCATCATTCCGCGCCGGGCTTCTTTCCCCTCTCTGCATTACCGACGCCAGAAGACGCCTCGTTTGACCTATCCACACACACACTCTCCCACTGGCCCCGGCGCCGCCTGCATGCAGGCACTTCTTCCCGGACATTTGCACGCGTGTGGTCCGTGACCAAGACGATCAGGGATACGTTACAGCCAGAAACTTTATCGTCGCACAATGCGGCGTGGACGGACTCGCAGGTGACCTCATGGCGACCTGGAATTGGTCGATCGGTGGCCTGGGGTCCCTCGGGTGGCGCATCGAACGAATAGTATATGGCTGGTCTAGAAAGAAGCTCCTTTCTCAGAGGCGGTACGTTTGTCATCCATTGTTTGGTGCGCTCATGATCCAACGTCTCTCAAGGAGGGTACAATTCTCCAAATGCTGCACGCGCTTGGTGGGAGGTTTCTGACGTCAGTCGCAATAGGGTAGCTTGATTGCCAGTGTCGGAATGTCGATGCCAACAATCATGTTTGGGCCGGAAAACCGCTCTCTTTGGATGCAGAGATTCCAGATTACTGCACATTCCTTTGTATCAACCCTCGTTCACGCTCGACGTCCCAGCTGGCAATATGCAACACCAAAACTCGGAAGGATGCGTTCAAGGCATTGAAAACGTATTTGCAAGAGTTCAACGCGTGTTACAAGAAACAGCTATTACTATCTGCAGAAAATGCATTCCGAGTGCGCCTAAAGCGATTTTCCTGCAAGCCCGTCTTGGAACGTCTTTTACACGCAGCGCACTGTCAAGGCGCTGACACTGTACGCAGGGGCGGTGTAGTTGAAGGTTTGGGACATGTTCACGGAAGACGTCCTGGGAACGACAGCGTTTGGCGTCGTAGGGGTGTTACTCGCACCCTTAGGTCCACTTATCACGGTGACTTGTCCATTGCTTGAAACATTAAAAGGCAGAATAAAAGTCATCGGCGCAGGCACGGTGTCGTAGTTGACAACCTAGACAAATAGTCATCAATAAGGGATGATGCGACAGTATCTTTGTTGCGATGCATGCCTTGATGAAGAGGGTATCAATTTTGGTGTCGTGGGTGACGCTCCAGTACAGAGTACCGTTGTAAGTGGGGAGCGTGCTAGGCAAATATTCGGTACCTCGGTGTGTGCTGAAGAGCTGCACTTTATCTATGAGTGTACGTCACGAAGTGGGAATTTAGTTGACAAGGTACCTGCTGGACATAGTAGGCGGTCGAACGGTAGACTTTTGAAGCACTGCATCGTTACGGTATCAAATCAGATCAGGGCGGATACATCTATATCTCGTGGCTTACTCGAAAGCGATCATGTTGGGCGTCTAAGACTGACATGAGTGGCCAAGAGAAAGAAAACAGGTTGAATAAACTCGCCGCTTCGTAGTTGGCAACGTTCATCAAGAGGGGCGCATAAGATGCAGCAAAGACGATGTCGGCGTTCCTCTCGAGCCCAGTCATATAAGCAGCCTCTCCCACAGAGCCTGTTTCGAATGCATCTTGAGAGAGAGGGAACAAAGCCGCGCGATAAAGCAGCTTACTTTGAATGGTGGGATATGTGAGACGATCGCCAAGGATGTCGTTGCTGTTGGTAGAGATGGCAGCATATTCACCCTGGGGGGACTTCAATCTCTCAGCAACACTTGACAAGAACAAGTTATACTTGGAAATAGTATGTGCCGTTACGCTACATGTCCGGGAAGTGAGCTACCGAGGCAGTGAACCGATAGTCTTTATTCACCTCATAATTATCGTAGTAGAATGCGTTCTCGACAAAGTAGTCTGCTCATGGAATGAATGCGTGGGGGTACGGACACGGAAGCTGACCTACCAGCGGCCGAGTAGACATGATTGTCATATTGCCTAGGAACGGGATCCAAGACAGGGTCAAACGGATACGTAGTGGCAATGAAATCTTGTCGAAAGAAAGGCACGTTATGTAAGTTTGGGCGTTTTGGGCAGCTACGTACGTACGAAGTTGAGGAAATGCTGCTGTCAGGTTCTCTGCAAAGTGTTTCCAGCAGTAGATATACCTAACAGTTTAGATCGAGCCAACGTACTTGATCGATGCACTCAACAGAAATAGAAGGACTCACGAGTTAGACATGGCGAAATCTTCGTTGCCGATCTCAACATACGTGAGCTTGAAGGGCTCTGGGTGACCAAGAGAGGCACGAAGAGCGCCTATAGATGTACATTAACCACGGTATAAATCAAGGAACCGAACGCACCATATTCATTAGTAACTGGGTCCCCGATTACAAAGTTGATCTGGTTAATGGCAGTTTGGATGCACGGAGCCAACTGGTTCTCTGCGAGACTCTCGCCGTCAAGAGAATAGCCTGTGGTATATTTCAGACATAAATTTCGGTTTTTGTTAAGTAAGACAGACCTGCCCAGACAGCCATAATTGGTTCCATGTCCATATCCTCGCACAAATACATGAACTCGAGGAGCCCCAGACCGCTGAAACAACATTAATGAAGTTATTTCTGGCGGATCTGAATGTGGGTCACTTACTCGGTGTTGATGTAGCCCCAGTCTCCCATACGGCCTAATTGTACGAGATAAATCAAGAGAAGTTGATCAAAAGCAGATACCAACCAGGTCTGTCGACAAGCGGACCGAGAGTAGCATTCCATTGCCACCTTGTTGCCCAACTTTGTCCCTGGCTATCATTAAGCTAATATATAAATCATTTTATAAGCGCTGGATTTACCTCCTATAAAGCTTGTCAGAGAAGTCAAGGAGACGACGTTGATGATCCATACCAAGTTGTTCCCACCAGGCAAACGAAAGAATGACGGTTTCATCTCATATAAAGCCTAGGTACCATGCAATAATCCACGATGTAATTTGGTACTAACATTCCGCGTATATACCACCGTCACCACTCTACTATACCGTGGTCAGCAGATCCCAAGCCAATACAGAACGTCTTACATGCTGTTAGACAGTTAGTCATGGGCTTGCATGGTAACCGAA
>JBBPLF010000302.1:5405-35388 GCA_038089615.1 Aureoboletus auriporus
CAACAACTAATAGTTCATTCTATCCAGCTGAAAAACCTTTCTACAGCTGTCAACTTTCAGAAGATCCATGGGGAAGGACGACTTCAAAGGAGATCCAAAGGACACTATAATCATGTGAGTATGTCAACGGACATCCGTAATCACAGCACTGGAAAAAGTTATACGACAGTCTTGTGGGACAAACAGGATCTGGAAAGACCAAGGTGAGGGAGCGATTTTGTTGTGATAATTTATTTACTGAAAACCATAAGTTCATCAACACCGTCATCAGGAAGTCTGAGAAGCAGAGTGCTTGCCGTCTGAAGCCCGACACCAACAGTGTCACGCCCTACATTGTTCCGTACAATGGCCAGACTCGACTTCCGGGCCGTCTGATCTTGGTTGATACTCCCGGGTTCGACGAAGCCTCTCAACCAAATGTCATGAGGTTAAGGGAAATCTTTGACCAGCTCAACGCCAAGTATGTATAAGATCTAAACACCTGAATGTTTTCTCGGGATGCCCACTAACATGTACAATACAAAGGTATTCAAACGCTGCCACGCTCAAATACAGTGGGATAGTCTACCTCCAAAAAATCACTGATAATCGCATGACTGGTTCTCCTGAAAAGGATCTCAGGTTTCTTCGGCAATGTGGCAATGTGCATTTACGTCGAGTGCGTTTAGTCACGACCATGTGGGGGATAGCAAACGAGGAGGCAGCGAATGTGCGAGAGACGGAGCTCAAAGAAGACTTTTGGCGGAAGCTAATTGATGAAGGTGCCATTGCTAGACGGTTCGGCAACACACATGAATCCGCTTGGGAAATCCTTGAAGGTCTCATAAGCCTGGGACAGAATCATGGAGAAACAGATCAAGAAACCAGTCACAACCAATTGGAGCCGGAGAATGTCCCCAACAGTGGAGGAGGGTTCATTGGCAGGAGGCTATGGGGCAGACCATGATGGAGGTTACATA
Source organism: Aureoboletus auriporus (assembly GCA_038089615.1). NCBI lineage: Eukaryota > Fungi > Basidiomycota > Agaricomycetes > Boletales > Boletaceae > Aureoboletus > Aureoboletus auriporus. The sequence goes on from JBBPLF010000302.1 coordinate 6,365, forward strand.
ATCTACATTCTTTGGATGGATGACGCTAAGCTTAGTAGCTGCTGGTAGATACAGAAGACCTTTTGAGGCCTCCCACATATTTTCCAAAGGCTGAGGCAATTGTATTCTGATGCGGGATATTGTCGGTCATGCTGCAAGTAAATGTATGGTCTTAACTACGAGGGAATACGGTAGGAATCATTGCTGCCTACTTGCATATATGTATGTTACCAGACTAGTATTGTGGTGACTCGGCACATTGTCCAAAAGCCTGGCGTGACTTAGGAAGGGGAAGGGGAAGACTCAGGATGATGATATTGCCATTAATTCGGATCAGTCACCCATCGTCGCTAAGGTTTAGATGCTTGCTTACACATGAGTTGAAACCTGCACCTATATGTCGTTTTGTGCCAGTGGTCTCCATGATGACTGCATCTTGTCCCAAGGCCTATAATCACAACTGGTCACTAGACATCAAGACTGAAATTCGTTCGCAGGAACCTTGTTTGAGACTCATTAATTCAACCGGATTCTTGTCTCTGACATTCGTATGGAATGCAGGCAGGCAACTCGGGATTCTTCAAGTCGCACCGAATGATTCATGAGATCTGCCACGAACAAATGGAGGCTCGACGCTGCTTTCGGTTAGGGAGGCCAGGTACAACTTTCGTTCTTACTGAGCCCGGCAGCAACCGCGACTGTGGCAATATTTGCAGTGTTTCAATACAATACACGTAAAAATCGCGAGACCATCAACGTGCTGACCTAGTCTGATGACCAGTATTGGAAATGTGCCGATCGCTTTCGCTTGACGCTTGATGACGACGAATACTTCGTTTGATAAGGTTCAGCAAGCCATGTTGTCTGACACGAATGTGGTGGTCAAGGTAGGGGTAAGACAAGAGATAAAGACTCGAAAGATCCTGCTCACCGAACACACTAGTATTGGCAGTGTACAACTCCCATCCACTGCAAGGACGAAGAAAAGAAGAGAAAAAAGGAAGAAACTTTGAGGAAGGTTCTGTAACGGGCTTTGTAATTGACAATCGAATGTTAACGGAAGTCCTTACGACGAAACAAACTGAATCACCGTTGTATGGCTCGCGTGAACCACGAAGCCAGTCGGTTGCATCGGAGAAGGAAACGTGAGTGACCGGCTTCCAACCAGCAAATAATTCAGACCGCCATTCCGGCCGTATTGGTCTGTACCACAGACAAATCGAGTCATATAAGTGAGGCGTGAACTAATCTGTCACCTCCGTCCAGACGGACAAGATGTGATGACGCATGTCGAGTGGTGCGTGGGGAGTAGTGCGTAGGCCTTTTCGAGGAACTGGACTGCATTGTAGAATGGCAGAGTCTTCCTATCAAGGAGATCGAATGGCACTGGCAGCATCGAGTCTGAGCACCCTATCATCCGTCACTTGTGTAGCGCCAGCCCACCAGCCTGCCACATATGCCACTGAACTTCCTCAAACACACGCCCCATTGGCGGGTAATGGCTGGTGCCGCTACTCAGCAGACCAAGTAGACGCCTAGTACGTTCCGTGATCGGCTAAGAATATGTGCCAATCCTGTGTCCAATGCAGGGACTAGCCATCATGAGAACTTCACTCTACAGGAAACACTGCGGCAGAATAGACAAGTATGATTGCCATCCAGGGGCGAGTGGTGCAAGCGGACTAGAAGGAAAGGGTCTGGCTGTGGCTGCCAGTGAGTCCTTTTTTTGGGCGTGAGAACCGAGAAGCGATTCGTCCTGCTGATCCGCGTAGCTCGGAACTTTGGAAGGTCGGTGGGGTTAATACTATGCATTGTCTTAACCTTACTTCTCATCTATCTGACTAGTCCATAGCTTCCCGGTTACCGCCTCGATATGATACCGGTGATCTCGAGCATGCTCTGCTATATGGCATTCAAGTTGTTTAAATTTGCTGGTCACTGTCGCACCCCTACACTCCGATCAGATCATTACAGCTAATTTCGGATGAATTCCTAGGCCAATTTTTGTTTATGCGGTGGAGCAGGACAAGTAGAGCTAACCTAAATGTGGCCGATCACTGTCATGTTCGCTACCAGCTACTTGTAGAGATTACGGCGGGGACACAAACACAACGCGTTGATCGCTAGAACAGACAAGTTAAATAAATAGCGTAGCACGGAAGAAAGATGCAACGGTACCTAGAATGCTAGGATAGACAAGCAAAACGCTACTAGTAAGAGAAGAGGGAACAACGGGGACGACTAGCTATAATATCCGATGGATGACGAAGCAATACTCAAGGAAACGCGCCCACTCGAATAACGCTCGCGAGACCATAACACTGGCAGCGAGTGGTAAATTGAGCTAAGATTGCTGTCAGAAGAACCTTGAATACTCAAGCTTGCACGAGAAAGCTTCAACTTGAATGTCTTTCTTGATCTTGCATTGTGTCTTTATCTGAATGAATTCGTGTTACTAAAACTGACCTCAGGTTCTACCAAAGGATCTTGCATTGAACAGAATTATCAACAGTGAGTCGCCACGAACTCGCGGCTATCGCAAGCTGGCATGCAAGGTATGGGTTAGCACACTTTGTCTTGCTCTCTGAATCGAAAAGAGGATTACAGGATTTTGCTAAGTGTGGTCGTGGCGGTGATGCATTCGGATGAGTCACCCTGCTGTATATACGAGTTCTTATTCCATTTCCTACCACAGCTTCAGCGCCCAAGTCAGCGCTCAACAGCTTACCTTTAAATTCCTATCCTATGTCGTATTTTACTGAATTACAGGAAGCCCAAACAGTCAGCCTTTTAAACACTGAATAGCGCTGACGCGGAAACGACCTATCTTTTGGTTCGAGTTTCCCAACATAAGGTCAGTGATTTTATCAAACCCAGCTCATGTTAATTTCTGACCCGCAGCGGGATTACGACGCTGGAATACGGTCCAAATACTTAGGACCTTCGAGGATTCATCCTTGTCGGATCAGAGAAGGCTTTGCTTAGTACTGATTACAGGACATTCCATCCACCGTGTATCAACTATTTCCATAGCCTTGTCGAATCCAAGGCACGGTTGGTGTGAACATCCCAATCACGCGTAAGTAACTTGATATTCCTTGCCGAGATATACTCTAATAGAACAACGCTCGTAACCAATCTATCAGGCAAAATAAATTTTGATCAAAGCTATGCACAGCACGCTATTATGTGATCACAGAGGCACAAGGAAAAAAAAAGGATGGTTAACGAAGAAGGCTGGGGATAATGTGGTATGTCTACAACGAATTATGTTGGCTGAGATGGCTCTATGCATGCTTCTTGATGTGTTTCTTGCAGCTATCCTGACGAGAGAAAGACTTGGGGCAATATTGGCAGTGGTAGCGGAGGGGGTAATGAGTGTCGACGTGCCGAGCAAAGTTACCCCGCTTTATTAACCTCATACACGCCGAACCTGTCCTGGGATTCAATAGCCGACACGTCATCGTTGCGTCTGAATCACCAGACACTTGGTGTAATACACCGAGGTGACGAAGAAACGCTGGTCGGTCAGGTCCAATATGGTGACAACGGAAGCTTGAATCATGTGGATGCCACGAGCATTCATATGATCCATGTTCTACATGTGTTGTCGGAATCATGTGAGAACCGGCAGACGTGATTCCTGACGACGCGCAGTGGAAGCTTGAGATAGTACCAGATGGGGTACTAGTAAGTGTCTGGCTTGTGGGGGGGGTGTTCGCGCGATTCCCCTCCTGCTGATTTATGGTTTCCACCAAAGCCTGGAGTTCTGCATCCTGAATGAGGTGAGGTTTATGACTAATTCGACCTCCCATGGATGAATACTGACCATGGCCAGCTGGAACTGCCAGTGCGCCGCATTGGCAAACGTTCCATTTACTGTCGATGGCCACCTGTAGATGACTTGAAATCAGGCTTTGATTGGTATATTGAAGCAAAACTAACGTGTTCGTGTCAAGACTCGTAGGATCAAGCAGATCGCTGCAAGTGAAACCATAAGCAATATTTTGCTGAAAAGGCGATTTGCCCTTACCCACTGAGAGATGGCCCGGGGTCACCATGATTGTTTGTTACAGACACCTCTTCAGTGGTCAATACTGGATTACGTATTTGGGGATCTGGGTTGCTGGTGGACGAAACGACAATAGAGCCAGTGTCACACTGCCAAATTAGACGCCCGTCCTGTTGCATGCGAATTACCTCAAGGGTATGTTGCATAGAAATTCAAAGCCTTATAAATATATAACTTAACCTGCCAACACTTGACAGCATGGTATCTTCCATAGAAAGTTCATCGTGGAGATTACGACGCACTGGAATGAACCAGCAATACTGTTACTCGACTGTTGCAGCCGCAATTTTCCATTGGTCGAACCTGGCACCGCTTGCTGTCTCTGCTGGAGTACCCCAGCTCTTTTATGGGACAGTGGCAATAGCTCTCTATAGATTGCCACAGACATCCAGCTTCCATTGGGGTATCGGATGCTTCGACAGATTACCAGTATTGCCCTCAGGTTCTCCTTACCCCCAACCTAGTCTATGATAACTTTCAATCGCGTAGATGTGGACACATGCCCCATAAATCCTGTAAGTAATGACATGATAGTGTGCAGCATCCCGACACTTACGTGATACGGATTCAGGTCACTGCCTCCATTCCATCGAGACCTTCGTTTCCCAAATGTTAGTAAATACTTCCGTTATGGATGCAGGAAAATTGCGCCGCACATTCAGAGCGGGGGGTCAATGTTCAATCATTCTTTCTCGTATGATTTTGTAGCAACCAGTCACGTCTTCCTGCCTCCATCTGCCATTTGTGCGTTTCCTTTTCACGGGCTTTACAAACAGATTGATAAATTGTGCCAGCCGACTCGACACCATCCAACACGGGGAGGTGGCAGTCGCATTTGCTGTTTCTTACCTTGCCACTGTTGTAAGGCCCATTCCACGGCAATTGAATATATGACAGCTTGGAAATGCTGAACGAAGTGGGGTTTGTTGAACAATTGGGCTTCATATATTCAACTCTTTTGTCTAAATCCTATGAATGCTTCGGGAACAAGTACTTGCCAGTGGTATGCTCATCACAGTAGGAGTCTACTCTTTTTTCACCGACGGACATTCTATACTTAATCGTTGATCTGCATTCCAATACCTCCATGGGCTGTGAGCCGATGATCGGATCCACGGAGTCTTATCTTATATCTGAGTCATCTGGTTCGATTTAAGGTTTCATCTAGGTACATGGCAAGTTGATCAAATTGCTAACTTTGCCAACGCCATTGCGATACAGGATGAGAGGATAGTCAACGTGTTCGTTTCTATCCAGCTCGCCGCCTTTGATATGTCGCTGGTTACTATGGGATTTCCATGGACCGCCAAAGTTTTCACGGTAACACTCCATTACCCGTCCAGTCCACGCCGAGCACCGAGAACTTGAATGACTAAATGTTATTTCCTCTGTCTTTCTACACCACAGGCAACTCGACTAAACCGTATCATACATGCACAACTCGTGCAACACTGAAATTCGGAGGCAGTCACTTCGCTCCATGCACCGTCTTCGCATGAGCTCGCATAGAGTCCACCCTAGAGTAAGATTTTCCACACACGGGGCAGCGAACGGAATGGCCTAGATGCGTTAAAATGTGGCGCCGAAACGCATCTCTACGAAATTCGCCCCCACAGACCCCTGATTGTGTGAACCAGCGACAGACCAACATACGTCCGGCGGAACCTTGTAAACCATGGACACCACGCATATGAACCATCAACTCGTTTAAATCGGTGCAGTCTTGATTGCAGGGTATAGCACTGGCAGGAAAAGCTTCCCACTGGCACGAACATCTATAGTTGTTTTCCGTCTTTGCCACCCTGCAAATTCCATCAGAAACTAGAGTAAATATAAGAAAATCAACGATCGTAGTACTCAATAGTGGGTGGCTCTGCTGCAGACATTTGGTTCGCAATCCGTAAAAGCATATGTTCCTGCTACGGTATGTGAGCTCAATTCCAGAAACAAAACGATGGAGATCATCTAAAGTACCTCTGGACCCCAACGAATATTATATCCTCCGTTGTTAGGGTCTGGATAGACCGTCTGGTGGGGCTCGCCGTGGGGGTGATACATCGGCCTAAATAAACAGTAACGAAAGTGTCAAAACAAGGGCAGGATGCTTGCTTACAGGGGGATATTTTGAAGGGAGGGATGAAGGGAACGATTGAAATCCATGGGGAGATGGGAAAATCGAGCTCCCCAGTCTCTTTTGTACTTGCATGAGCCTTCCAACTACCCTAGCTATCCTAGTTGGCGGGCACCCATGTAACTTGGAATGTTCTGCCAGAACCACGCCAACTTTTTATTTGGGATTACCAAGCCAACCAAGAGACATGGAAGGTATATCCGAAACTAGAAGGTATCTTTTCCCCATCACGGTGTCAGACGTTTCGCACTGTTGCCAGTGGATGCGAGCCAACTGAAGATTTCCATGCTCGAGAACCAGTTGAATAGATACGGTCTGCTACGGCAGTGGTGACTGAACTGGGTATGGGCAAAAAACGTGTCAATAGAAAAAGGACTGGTGTCGACAGTAATCTTCCAATGGAAGAAACTTTTGGTGGAAAGGATATTACCTTGAAATTTCTCAGCTTTATATACCCAGCGTCTAATCTATATCATAATCTTAATTTCGGCCGGCTCTCATACCAGACGCCTTGACAGCTGCATTTGTATCAAGGCTCATCGATGCATCTGATAAGAATTTGGGCAACATTTTCAGATGTCAGTCACTACCGATGCGGGGATAAAGTTCTTTCGCTTCCCTAACATTGTATCAGTACTTAGCAGTGACAGTGCGAACTTTGTGGAGAGTTGGCTGGCATGACAATTCACCACACTTCTACGAAGGAGTCGATGTTCGTGATCACTGGTCCATGCCGCGACTCTTCACCCAATGGCCCCGATCTCGAAACGCAGCTTACTAATTGCTGTCAAAAAACTCGGAGCAACACTACTTTTATGCAGTGCTATTTAAATTACGAGTAACGCACATATGTCAAAATACACCACAGTACTAGTATATAGATATAAAACCATCGCAGTTACCAGGATGAAGAAAACAATGATTTCCGAGCCCAAATCACTGATGTGGCAGTGCAGAAGTTGTTGATAGGAGAACGGATGAGGCTGAGGAGTCACTCCCGGAGACCTCTGTCAACCAGTTCTTCTAGGAGCTTATGCACAACATCCCAAGCTACTCGGTGCTCTCCCTCAAATATTTCATCGTGAATCGATGGCTGCCATCTCCACGAGGATGGCTGTACTGATAGCGAATTCACCCGGGCACGAAGATTTGATGTGCGCTGCGCGATCCTATCCCTGAAAATAGTACACGAATCCTTGTCGTGGCTCATAACGACTCGAATGTGTAGCGGTTTGCGGAAGGCGTTGACGGTCCGACCGAAATGCTGAAGGTAGTCTTTCATGTTGGGTTTAAAGTTGTTCGTAGGGTCTGTTTGGGCGCCATGGATGTAAATCACCCCAATACTTCGGGGGTTATATCTGATGGCGCATCGGCTTCCTGTCCCAACAAAGAAATAAAACAAGCCTCACTTTATATTGTTGAACCATGCTTTGATCTCCTTTTCAGCATCATAGTCATGATCATCGAGTTTGGTAAGGAGAGATGGAGGATCGACGAATACAATACTCTGCACTCCTTTCAAGTCCGCCTTCGCTTTAGCAGACAGTTCACATCGAATCGCTCGAACTTTTTTAGTGCGGGGATGTTGGCCATTGGCTGCGATTGACTCGGAGTCAGACTTCGTTGCCGTCTTGATGAACTGATTCAGAGCTGAGTCAAAACCGAATGTGAGGGAGGCGCGTCGTAATATGCACGCACCTCACTTTTTCCGGGTCCTGCGAGTACCAATATACTGTTCGCACATTCGACTTCCGCTCCATTAGCTTGAATGTCGCCTTCTCCGGTTTCGCCTGATTTATAGGGTGGTTTCGTTGCTGTTTTGATGAACTGAGACGGAACTGAGATAAAACCACATGCGAGGGATGCGCATAGTGCGCACGCACCCAACTTTTCCCGGACCCTGTCGATCCCAATACACTGTTCAACGACTCATCGTCAGGGATGTAGGGAAACCACAATGACTTTTGTACGCACAATATGATGATATCGTCCTCAGATATATCCATAGCGGGGGCGGAGAAAAATCGTTTGATTTTGGACCACAAATCATGAAGAAATTTGGGCATTGGCGCTATGGGCTGAAGTAATATTCGGAAGGCAATTCGTGTATCGAACTCAAGTGGGAGAGTCAAAGAAAATGAGAGACCCAAGCGCCTCAAGGCTGATTACTTGAATTGTGTGACGGTGTCGGCTCGCGAGTTCGGCGTGGTTCTTCGAAGCTTCATCTATCTGGTATCACTGGCAGAAAAAGGTCCGATCTGAGCAACGATGGAAGTTGAACAGGGCTATGCTGGGGATGCCCCGTGTTCCAGGCGGCGGCCCGGCGGTCCAAGTTGAAGTGGCGTGGCAAGCGCACGATTTCCGCCAAACAAACTTCAAGTTGGCTAGCTTGCAGCCGAAGAAGTACAAGGGTACTAGTTTACCCAACCTCCACCGGCACTAAGGACAGGCTGGAATCCGCTAGTTGATGCTCGTGGTAGTGTCAGCTTCTGTGAAAGCCTGCCGTGGTCGACGGCAGGAAACCCTGAGACACGCAGCCAAACGAACTGGACACGCTTTATAAGACGACTATGATGTACGGGTACAGGATCAACTGATCTATCTATGGTGCAGGACTGCGGATATATGTGTCGTACACGTGATGTGAGTGCCAGTGGGCTTACATTCTGTAGGCAATGGGGTGCCAGGGGTGCCAGTGCGCGAGGCCCATTGACTCATGATCACCCTGATCAGAACTTCAAGTTGAACTTCGTATGATTGTGACAGAAAAGGAACGACAAAAATGAATGCGATGCATAACAGAACCCCGATATCTCCTGAGGACTACCGGGAAGGAAGTGAAGTACAATCCATAAATCAACTGCTCGGCAGGTATCGTACAAAATAAATGGCACAGAGTGAAGGAATGGAATGGTTGGAAAGCATATACCTGTGAATAACCGAAAGAGATTAATGTGTCTTTAATATTGTAGTCTGCGCGAACGGCATAGGATAAATGTACCATTCACTAGAATGCAAGAAGATGCCGTTTCGTCTCCAAGTCTTGTCAAAGAACGTCAGCGACAAGGGTTGCCGAGGAAGCGCGTGCGCAGGATCTGCGTTTCAACCCCAAGTGAACTTCACGAAGATGGCGTGTAATGCTCTGTCGCGTGATAAGCGCCCCACACTCTCGCCAAAAACACCGTATAAAACAGTCTCTACGCATGTTTTGAATCCCATGGCCAACCAGATGCTTTGGAACAGTGTCTCCTGTAATCTCCTGGCCGCATATCGACGAACCCTGAGATTGCCACTGGCATGTAGTGGATACTGTATCGCCAACGCGGACTCCGCGAATTATTCGGCGTACAGGCCTTATACCTCCAGTAAACTGTCTCCTGAAGTCAGCACCGATGTCAAAGGCGAGACCCAGAGGCTGTCATAATGTATCGGGTAAGCGAAGCATGCGAATTCAAAATAATGATGCTCACATGATCCATAATTTGTGCTGGCCAGAGAGGAGGGTGGCAATGTAGAATTTCTTTAGATACGTCACCGACTGCCGGATGCCCCACAAAATCGTGATTGGCAACGTCGTTGTAAGGGATCTCGGCAGAGCTGGTTGGCCCATAGGATGGTTGCACTAACAAGTCATCCATAGGGTTCACAGGTATCTCCAATGATGGATTCTGCAATAGCGTTTACTGATGCTGACACAAACATGAAAGAAATATACTTACACCCTCCCATGGCACATGACCTGCAGGAGTCCTGGAAAGGTATAAACCGAAATAAGAATAGTCGAAACACATGTTGAACTAAGATAAGAACGCCTAGACAGCCTGCAGTGTCCCCGATCAGATGTGATGATTCACTATAAGGTCTGTCTTCTGAGCGAAGGGCGGGGATAAGCCGCACTGGACGTTCCAAGGTGATAATAAAAGTAGATGGAATAAGGGGGGAGGATGTGTAAGGGAGTGCGAGCGTTATATACCTGGGAATGCAAGCACCCCTATGGCTGAACCGCCAGCCAAGATTCAAGAGCCAGGTGGTGTGCTCCGTTGAGAATGGCACCTGAAAATGGCAGGGTATCTGGTCGTGTCCTCCGAATGCTCCGAAGATGTCACACCAAAAGCGAAAAGCGATTGGATAATCCAAAGTTAAATCAGGTTACTCAATCGGCCGACGATGGTCAAAACCGCCTTTTCCAACAGAACAGCCGATCCACCGGCACAGCACGGCAGTTTGAGTATAACTAACCTAGCGTCCCCACTGAGATCGATCAAGCCGCCGGTTCCGCCACCACAAATCCGCATTTAAAAAGTGCGAACATACTGATAAGGAGGACGATGGGAATCCCAGATTTCGGTCCCATGTGCGTCTCGTGCCTCATCTGTCCCAATACGTGCGCCATTTGTTCGATGTGTGTGTGTGTCAGTGTGATCCAATGTGTGCGAAATGTGTGACCAACTGCTGCCCAGGCCGGCCTGTGTGCCTTTGGCCGGCAGCATCTGGCTCTGTCTGTGCCCAACGCGGGTCTGGCTGGCTGTATCCGGTTCTGTCCGTGTCCGTCTGTGCACAACGCGGGTCTGGTTGGCTGTATCCAAGTCCGGTTCTGTTTGGTCTGTCCGTATGGCTAACGTCGGCATGCCGGTGTCACCCAATGGCATCATATTAGCATGCCGCACGCTAAAACGATGTCATTACGGATGCGTCCGGTTCCGACCATCATAGCCTACCTCTGTGCAGAAAGCTTGGTGGGGAATGTCCGATGTTGGTGGGAATTGAGGTGGACAGCCAGACAGTCAGGCAGAACCGGAGAGAACCGGAATTTAAGGCGAAGTCCGTCTCAAGACATAGCCAGCCAGAGGCAGACAGTGCCAGCCAGAGAACCAGCATGACAATAAAGGTGGCACTCCGAGTCGCAGAGGGCAGAGTGCCAATCTGGGCCGACGCATGTGGCGCAAAGGAGTGGGCATGTGACGCAAAGGGACCAAAATCCGAGATTCCGAACTTTCTGCTGATAAATGACTTGGCTTGAACCCTAGTATCTGAATTCCAACTTAGTGAAAGATGAGATATCAGTGCTAAATCGCAGCAGCTGAAGTACACGCCAAGCTTACATACCTTGGTTAAGCCTTTCCGCCATCAGGCCACAGGGAAAGTGCATGGCTGGGAGCCGCCAAAACCTTAAGATATAAAACTGACGAACCAATAAAAATTGTGGTCGGCCGACTGGCATAGGTAGATCGCAATTAACGCTCAAGCCGAATGTACAAGCCGACTTGTCACAGATTGCTGCGGACTCGGCATCCCACATCCGCCACCACATCCGAGGTTCTGCAGAGATGTCTCATAGTAACGGACTTGGTTCGATACGCTTCAGTATTATCAGCTTGGTAAAATAGCTGTGTTCCTCGAATCAAATGCAGTGCGTACTCTTATAATTATTGGATTTGGCTGGCTGGTCGGCCAAAATCCGCAACATGAAAGGATCTACACGTAAGAACAATCTCAGTTAGTCAACGATTGGCGGTCCATACTTGATTCTTCGAGTATCCCGAATGAGTATTTCCCGAAAGTTTGGCCGGAAGTACATCGATTCTGTGAAACGAACAAGCCTCGACACAGATGCTCGACGCGGATCGCATCAGTTTGATACTGTATAACTTTATGGACTGTTCAATTGATATTTGTTGAAAGAAAAAGTAACAAGGTGATTTTCACATCCCGACATGAATTGAGGTGCTCCGCTTGAAGGTTGAAGCTGGCTTCCGAGTATCATCGATAACGACTACTATAACACCTGGTTATTTGACGGACCAATGTGGATCTCGTTGATTGGTTTACTACTAATGCAACTATATAGGCACTGAGAAAAGCCAATCTCAGTCACGGTAAAGCAGGTCCACCCTTCCTGATATTCTTCTAAAGAATTTAGTAAAGTATAGTATGCCAAGCATCCCGATCTATCATCCCAGTTTATCCATCCAACAGACGGTCTTACAGCTGCAGTGTACTCGAACTACCCATTAAAAAGGGGGCAGCGCATGGTAATATTCAAATCAGAGATCTTCCTCGTGGTGAACACACGTCCGCCACACGGTACATACGTACGTTGCGCCTGGTATCAACGTTTTCACTTCGGTACCGCAGCTTCATTTAGCAAGCTCGAGCGTCATCGGTGGAGTTCGATCAAAGGGATATTGCAGTCCCGTTAGGAAATGAGTCGGATCCGGTGCAATGCCAAGCATGTCCACACCTCTCCGTTGCAGTCGCGTCGGAGGCATCGCAGTCGCGGAAATATAATCGATCGAACTCACCATGAAAACTTGAACCACCTGGTCGCAAGGCAATCCCCGAACAACGTCATGTGAACGTTGTCCCGCCCTCAGCAGCGCCCGCACCGGGGTGGCATTGAATGTTTCCTCTGGAAATACGTATTGCTTCAACACCGCGTTTCTCTTTGAATTCTACTTCTTTATTACTGCAAAAGCAAATAATACGGTATATTATCGAACGTAATCGATAAATAATTTACATGAGCGTGCCAAAAAACGTGTCAAATGCGAACGTTCGGAGAGCCAGAGCTATGCAGCCAACACGAGTGCCTTGACGAGTTATCATAGTTTGCAATGCCTCGATCAATTGAAGGGTAACAGCCGAGTTGTGTTGCCTCGCTTCTACGACTGTTTTCTCCCTGTGTCCGTAAGTATCACTTCGCTCTCGATGGTCATGCGTCCAGAAGCTTTCAGGCGTTCAATCAACACGTCGCCAAACGCAGTCACGGGTGTAAGCACGCCACCACGCTTAGCGAATGCTGGGAGATGGTTCGCTTCTAACACGAGAGATAAGGCACATTCAGCAATCATGACTATAAACAGCAATAAGTCAACTTGATGTCTTCCTTTAGCAATCAATGCAGCCGGATACTTACTCGATGACAACAAGTAGCCTGGATCACCGTTACCGCGGAATATTGTCCGCACACTGGTCGTCCGCCCTTGAGCATTTGGCAATGAGGTCGTTATATTTGTGATATTGAGGGCACCCGCATCAAGTTGTCTACAGGTTGAACAATCGACCATGATTAGACCACATCATTCTTCCAACGGTGAAGAAACATACTCATTGGTAGGACCATCGCCTGACTGTGGCATGAGCCTACGGGCTATCCACCGTGCCTGAAGGATGAAAACCTCAGTGAACAGTTAGTTCGAAGAAAATAATAGGACCTACAGGGGGGAATAATTTCACGGCTGTTACTACAGTTGCCAAGAAGAGCACTACGAGGAACGAATGCAAACGACTTGGAAGTGCCAGAAATTCTTCATACTTGAACTGTGAACCATAGGCCAACTCCGTCGTATCCTCGTGTTCACTGCCAGACTGTGGGGAGTTAACGAACATGAGGCTGGGGTTCCGTGCCGCAAGTTCGAACAAGCCCCATGAGCGCTGCACGACTTGCAGGTTGACAATTGACATCAAATAGAGAGCTCCTTGTATTGGTGGATTTGAAATTGGAAGCGAGTAGAACGCCCTTGGCTGTGGGCTTTTTACACCTCGGACTTGCGGCGGGTCAATGCCACGTGCCAATTGATAGAGTAAAACGCACTTGGACTCAGTGCAAAGTCTTGCCTTGCTGCGTCGAACTTGTGCTTGGGAATATCCTCTATGTGGGTGAGGAGAGTTGAAAACGTTCCCCCCGATATTCCTGAACCATGTAGCTTCCATGCTGATGTCGACATGTCCACTGTGGTCGAGGGCCCCGCAAACGCCTTCAGCGTTCTATTTCCCAAGTACGCAAGGATGTCAGAAGGAACCGAGTCGAGTCCGGCGCAGGGAACGATCACTGAGCCAGAACGGCTGGCGGCATAATCGAACCTATACGAGTTGTCATCTTAGGTACTGCGAAGAATATGCAGATTGCATGGCACTTGCTCGCGAATGATGTCCCTGACCCAAGGTGCCTCGCCGGTGAGGTCGACGTAGTGTTTCCTATGGCGTACACACGCATTGACGACAGATGTTCCAAAATGCCAATATGGCCCAACAGCGTTGATGATGACTCGCGCACGTTGTACGACACTGTCCACGTCATCAACGTTGGTAACATCTACTACGAAAAATGGAATATCGGCGAGGTCGCTGTGCTCGCGTACGAGGGCCTTGAGTTTCGATTCAGAGCGCGCAGCCAAACAGAAGGAGAACGATGTTCGTTGCGGATGTGTGGCAAGGTAGCGCGCAATAAGGCGACCGGTGTAACCTTCACATTGAAATGTGAGCGCGAGAACAAGAAGAACGAGAGTGATGGATTACCCGTTGCACCGAGGAGTAAAATATCGATCATGGATGTTCAGCGTTGAAAAGTTTCGCAGCCTCAAGGCAGTGGGTACCACGACTTGCCCACGCACTGGTATAGATGCGCAGGTCAAGCGCTCAAAATCAATGTTCAAACGTTCAAGCTTCAAGTTCTAAATGCAACAATCATGCTGTACAGAGATAGTTACAAACAAGGACGGAATGGTCCAAGTTCGCGGCAATCTATCCGTCAAACACACTGCCATCCATTCTGACACCCATATTCTGTCCTACCTCCATTCCCAAGCGCTTCATTCGTCCAATCTATGGATTTGATTAGGAACAAGTAGCGCGGAATTCAAGAACAAAACTTGTACCTCAACTCTTTCGTTCTGTACCTTGCGCAACTCCATCAATTGTTCCCGAGACATATAGCTCTCTTGCTCAGCAGTTACCTTCTTGTGTCTCGTGGCGTGTGCTTTCATATCCGCAGCAGGGTCGTACGTATCTTCCGCGGGAGGAACAAACTCTCCTGACCTCAAAGAAGCCATCCGTCGCTCATATGCTTCGATATGATAGTACTTTTCGTGGGGCAAAGTGGCTAGTAAAATTCTTGAATTCCATCAACACTGATGACAGAGAATAGAACCATACCCGTATTATAGTCTTCCACGAAAATAGCAAACTCTTTTCGCTCCTGGTCTTTGGATAAAGCCTCCGGGTTGAGTTTGCGCTCTTCGAGCAGCCAGGTTCTGAATTCCTGCGTTTTGTTATAGAAACTGGTGGGGGTGCGTCAATTTATGGACAATCAGGAAGACTTTCACGGTCTCACTCGGAGTCATTGATGATACCGTATTTTCCCCAGTGGGCACTTGAGCTCCCAGTCCCGTGTTTTTTCTTCTGTAGAGCCATTCAGCGTCAATCAGCGGATATAGGATAATGAACTGCTACCTTTTTTTCTTTTTTCTCTTTCCGCCTGCGCTCTTTTTCTTCGCGCGAACGATGTTTCTTCTTCTTGTGTCGTTTGCGATCAGACCCAGATTCGGAATCCGAAGAGCTGGTTGCGAGCGAACGAGATCTCTTCCGCCTCTCCTTCTTACTCCCGTAGTTATGTTTCTCCTTTGAACGAGAGCGACGTCTAGGTTCAGGAGAGTGCGAGCGTGAATGGGATTTAGGTCTCCGGGAGACGGGCCCACGGGATGTCGATCGAGACCTCGACCGCCTTCGAGGAGATGTGCGCGAGTGAGAGCGATACCTTCGAGTTCGTGTTGATTGGTCCTTGTCATCAAGCTCATGTCGCCTGGAATCCTCATGTCTATGTGACCGTCGGTCGCGCGGCTCGTGCCTGTCTCTGCCGTCCATCTGCGAATGGCGGTCCCGACTATGACTTCTGCCACGGTGATGGATAGAAGACATCAAATGTGCTTGACCCACACAGATAGGTCCCCGTGATTCGTAACAGAGAATATCGTCGTCCGGAATTGGTGTAGCAAACAATATCGAACTGACGTTCAAGGATGGTTGTTTGGATCAGAAGCCTTTGATAAACAAACACATTTCATGTCTGATCCACTTAGGGACCGACCGAATAGCCGATCGTCTATTATGTATATTTCAATATTGCCAAGTGTGCCTCCGCCTCACCAACCATGTTTCATGCGCAATATCCGCCCCGTAGCAAACGCATTGCACTCCTAGCGGTATGCCTTTCCACGAGTTGTCTGAATATTCATGAACACTCTCACAGCCGACCACAAGTTTTCCTTGAAGTTGGAGCTGCATCCACGCCCCATCAAGTTCAAAAAGCGCCAGTAAGCATCAAAAATCATAGGGATGGGCCTCGGCGACAGTCAGATTTTTCGGAGACTCGCCAAGCCTCGGACAAATCCATGGCAATCCGAGGTCAATGAGGTTAGGGACCGCCTTACCAGTACGCCTATCATGTGAACATGCCGAAACAAATCCGAGTCACATTTGGTACCTCGCAGGTTTTCTTACCGACTATTAGTGTTTTCGTCACTATTTTTACCTCGGCGTCATGGCCTTGCTTCGTCCTCGTTCGCCAGGCATTGACTAAACCAAAGTTACTCAGGTTCATGGCGTGTATATCGCCTGGCGTGCATGCCTCAAACCTCAACAGTTACCCCCGAAATACACTGCATTGAACTCAAGTTGCGCCGTCACACGCGTCCTGATAAGTCTCCGCGATTGCGCTTAATATGTAATATGACCCCGTGGTAGGAGGGTGAGCCATCATCGCGGCGGATGTCATGCATCTAATGTTCATGATCGATTACCCTGCCGCCCTCCCCGCCAGAGCGATGAAGCCGTACACCACCACTCCTTGTCGTCATCGCCATTCGGTGAGCGGTGTACTTGTTAATGAACACCATTCATTCCCCACGGCAAAGTGTGCCAGAACCGACGTTTTATAATCTCAGTTGATGCTTCATATTCTCCCATCAAAGAAGAGAAGCATCCAAATCAACCTTCTTTCAGTATGCATCCCTCTGATTTGAATTCTCTCCCTGGTTTCCAGTATTCTGGGGCCGGATGTATCCACCCCACTCAGAGGTCAGTCTGCCGTCTTCGATGAGGTAACCGCTTGCTCACAGACTGCATGTTTTAGCATTCGTTACCATTCTCACGTCCCCTTCCTCATACAAGGGTCTGTGCCAGAATATTTTTTTCCTGCGGCGCCCCAACAATCGTATCCATTGCTTGGTCACGATGACCATTCGTCTCAAGCACCTCAAATTTTCGGGACGAAATCCGCACGATCGCTCCCCCTTTCTGTGGGAAGCGCATCTATAAAGACACCTGTATCGCTATCTAGTCACCCCTATCATCAAGCGAAACTGCGCCATCGCGCATCCGTTCACAACCAGGAATGGTGTCATGTACCCCTCCAAACCGCCCCAGCCCCAGCGTCGGAGACGGCTCCGTCGTACGACACGGTCATTGCTGGCTCTGCATCCATTTTCTGCGAAGATTCGAGCCCATTGCCTCTCTTGGCAAGGAAATGTGCCCCACCTCCAACCTCCGGATCAGCATCGCAATCTGGCATCGTGGCCTACAACGCGAATCAAAATATGCCATCATTCATGAGCACTCTTGCGATTCCCGGGCAAACGTTTACGTCAACGACGCTTTCATTGCCGTCTACTCCAGCCGATCAGGCAGACATTGAATATGCGCAAGACCGCTATGGCGAAAAACGTTGTTTTTACCAATGTCGCTTTGATCTATCCGGAAGCCCATGCAATAAATGGATTGTCGGTGACAGAACACGCGTACTCCGACACCTTCGAAACCACCACCATCTGCAAACAGGTCCCGCCACCCCTGCATGTTGTCGTTGGGAGAAGTGCACTCACTCTCGGCCGATGAAACAGGAGAACCTCTCCCGCCATGTCGTCACACATCTGGGTGTGAAATGGAAATGTCCCCATTGTAGACGTTTATTTTCGCGTGATGATGCTGTACATCGGCACATTGAACGCATGGTTCCAGGCATGGACATCACGGACGCCGAAGTGGTGCCAGGCCGCGAGGCACGTGCTTTAAATGAATCGTAAATCGTTGTACTTGGTGTGGTGTATCTCTTTCTACGGTGCTATTAGAGGTTTTTTTTTTTTTCAACTTGTCAATATGTAGCCTACTATGATACCCGGTTCCGATTCTCAACTTATTTGATGTAGACTTTGTTGTGCTTTTTTCTTGGGTAGACATTTTTTGAATGATCCATGATGCACAGTAGGCCCATCTATAGAAGCGGTTGGCTCTTGCATTTGGACAACTAGACTTGTGATCAATCCGTCGACGATTTACCTCACGGTCACCGGTGACTAGTCTATCGGACAACGTTGTTTGGATTAGGAGCCACCGCCAAATAAAGTCAATCCCCGTGAAGGAAACATTTTCCCATACGCTGGTACATCATTCAATATTCAGACAGTTCATCATTTCTCTCAAACAGACCTGTTGTATATCCAACAGTCGTGTCAAGACATCACTAGGGAACGATGTCCACATCGCGACGAAGTGTTCTGGCAGCTTCGGGAAAACGGCCTTCATTGACTCGCATAGCCCCTTCCGGCGCACATACAAACAGCTTTGACCTGTCCACGGTTTCGGAACCTTCAACAGTCTCAACATCAGCCCACTCGAGGCACTACTCCATGTCTTCCATTGGTCAGCCACCGCTGGACCACACCCGATCGCCCTCTCCACCGGCTTCAAGTTACTTTCCCTCATTTGAAGACACCGAGTTCGGAGAACCGCAACCTACGCCAGGCGCGACGAGTCACTTTGCATATAGTACTACTCTCAGGAGACACCATGCCGAGCCGATGGACTTTGTCTCACAGAAGTTGTCGGATTTTGTACCTGTGGCTGCTGCCGAAGGTCTTCTGCAGAAAGCGCTCAGCACAGTGCGAGGGCAGCGTTCTAGGGATGATGAAGGCAGCCCCCCTCGGACGAACCGCGAGGAGAAACAAGATACACCCTCTGCACGTTTTGCCCATTGCAGTGTCGAGGTAAGTCAGGACTGTTACATGATTGTTTTTTTTTCCCTCTGCATCAAAGGATCGGGCGACGTGGCTTGTTCTCTGGCGTCGGTCGCTAGAATTTCTACATAGAAAAGGGGGACAACACTGCCACAATTTCGCGTAATTCCACTCTGGACCCGATCTAAGATCCATATTTCCGTTTTCGGAAAACACAGGTTCTAACCTCTTACTTTTTGACCGCAGGATACAGTAGCGTATTTCCAGTCATCTACCACCGCTGGTTTATCGGCAGCTGTCGTCCCCTCGCTGCAAAATGTCCATGGATACAACGAATTTTCCGTCTCAACACCCGAGCCGGTTCTTCTAAAGTTTGCAAAGACGATCTACGAAAGCCCACTTATATTACTCCTTTGCGGAAGCGCGATAATTAGCGCGATCATGGGAAACATCGATGACGCCATTAGCATAACGGTTGCCGTTGCGATTGTCCTAACAGGTAACGAGATCGATCCTGTACCTTGGCTACTCGTTGATACATCTCCATTAGTTGGTTTCATACAAGAACAGCGATCAGAGAAGAGCCTCGAGGCGTTAAATAAGCTCGTCCCCCATCATTGTCACGTCATTCGGTACGAAGTATGACCGTGTTTTAATTAAATGGCTCTCACGTAGTGCCCACAGCGATCGGCGAAAGATACACGTCCTCGCAAACGAACTGGTTCCCGGAGATATCGTGTCACTCTCGACGGGGGATCGTGTTCCTGCAGACATTCGTATCGTATCTTCCGTCGACCTGGAGATCGACGAGAGCAGTTTGACCGGCGAAACCATCGCACGCCCAAAGGACCACAAAACGTGCAACTTTGAAAATAATGGTGTCCCTACCTTTTCCAAGGAATCGGGATCAGGTGAAGCGGTTGCACTTGCCGAACGATCTTGTATCGCATACATGGGTACGTTGGTGAGGAATGGTAAGCCGACCCAGGAATTTTATTTCACTTTAACCAAGTTGGCCCCGCATACAAGGACATGGGACTGGTATTGTCATTGCCATCGGCTCCCAGACCGAGTTTGGTGTCATCTTCTCTATGATGCAGGATGTGCGTACTCTGTATATCACCTTTATCCGAGTTGTTCATATATATGTTCCGTCTCAGGTTGACGAAAAACGGACACCCCTTCAGCTAAGCATGGATGAACTGGCGCAGAAACTTTCTTTCCTGTCTTTTGGTGTCATTGGGTTCATTTGTTTGATTGGAGTGTGGCAGCAGCGTCCCTGGCTAGATATGTTTACCATTGGAGGTGCGCGTCGAGAATCTTGTAATGCTTTCGGCTCATGCTATTGATTCAAGTCTCCCTTGCGGTCGCTGCAATACCCGAAGGGTTGCCAATCGTAACAACGGTTACCCTGGCTCTTGGAGTCATGCGGATGTCGAAACGCAAGGCTATTGTGAAAAAGTTACACTCGGTAGAATCTTTGGGTTCGGTGTCCGTCATATGCTCGGATAAGACGGGAAAGTTGTCTCAGACTTTGTGATAACCTCACACCGCAACTGACATGATGTGCAGGGACGCTGACAAGGAACGAACAGACGGTTACCGAGATTTATGTGGTTGATGAAAACGTGCACATTGATGGTCTTAACTCAGTAATCTCACCCTCATCAGCGGTCCGTAAAACGCTCGAGATTGGTTCCTTGTGTAACAACGCTATCTTGTCGCAAAACGAAGATGGTGTTTACATTGGCCAATCTACTGATGTGGCCTTACTCAACATCCTCCCGGCATTTGGTTTACTTGATCAACGTAATGTACGTTCATCCCCGCCAATTCTTGCCCCAACTCAAGTGACTTCAGGCGTTCACGCGACTCTCTGAACAATCTTTCAATTCGGAGCGCAAGTACATGGCTGTCAGTGGTGTACACTCTTACCCCAACACTCTCTACAACGGGACACCACGCGAGATGTATTATATCAAAGGCGCCATTGAAGCAGTGATTGATCGTTGCAAATTCTACTACATATCTGACAATTCTACACCGGCTCTCGATTCCAACACTCGCAGCGTCATTCTCTCGAATGCTCAGGCGGCCGCATCAAAGGGCCTTCGAATCCTAGCAATGGCATATGGCTATGGTTGTACGGATCCCCCCAGACCAGATATGGTGACTTCTCAGAAGTCCCAGAACACACCACAGACAAGATCACCTTCTCCGGACATCGAGAAGAACAATCTCGTCTTCGTAGGCTTCCAAGCGATGCTTGATCCCCCTAGGAAGGGTGTCGCAGATGCTGTTGGGCTCCTTCAATCAGGCGGCGTACAGGTTATAATGATTACCGGAGATGCGGAACCAACTGCACTTGCGATCGCGCAGAAACTTGGTCTTCGCATCGGAAGACGCACGCACGCGGGCTCTTCTAACCCTAACCAGTATTGCATGACTGGCAAGGAGATCGATCAGCTGAGCAAGGCGCAACTTGTTGAGCGTGTAGGTGGTGTCAGTGTGTTTGCGCGTACGACGCCGCGACATAAGATGGCGATTGTTGAGGCCTTCCAAGCTCGCGGGGCTGTTGTAGCTATGACGGGAGACGGAGGTTAGTGGCGATACTTAAGCGGTTTCGCGATCATGACCCCTCAATCTTGTAGTCAATGATGCACCGGCACTCAAGATGGCTGACATTGGGGTATCTATGGGCAAGAGTGGGACCGATGTCGCCAAGGAAGCTGCTGATATGATCCTTGTTGACGACAACTTCAGCACTATCCTTTCTGCGGTCGAAGAAGGTCAACAAGATAATTTCTCCTCCGATCTTATATTGACACCGAGGCGCAGGGAAATCTATCTTCCACAACATTCAGAATTTCTTGTCTTTCCAGCTCAGCACTGCTGCTGCTGCCCTGTCATTGATCACATTGAGCACGTTCCTCGGATATAGCAATCCACTCAATGCCATGCAGATCTTGTTTATTAACATTCTTATGGACGGTAAGTCTCCGATAGTACCCCGCGTTCTCATTTCCTGATAACCATCCTTTGACAGGACCGCCAAGCCAATCATTAGGAGTTGATCCAGTCGATCCAGCCGTTATGCGGAAACCGCCCCGTAAAAAAAACGAACCAATAATCACCAGACGGTTCCTATATCGCGTTCTATTTTCAGCATCCACCATCGTCTTGGGTACCTTATTCGTCTATTATATTGCGCTGGTAGGAGATGAACAAGTGTCGCGGAGGGAGCAAACCATGGTGCGTCCCTCTGTCATGCCAACCCTATTAGCAATTAAAGAGGTTCTTTCCTCAAACAGACGTTTACCTGCTTTGTTTTCCTCGATCTTGTTTCTGCTATCCAGAATCGGGGACTCGGTTGCGGACTATTCCGAAACAGGATGCTGATCTCGACTGTCTCGGTATCGTTCCTGGTTCTGCTTGCGCTAGTCTATGTGCCTTTTATGCAAGCGATCTTCCAGACGGAAGCATTAGTCAGTGGGGACTTGATGACTCTCGTGCTATTGGCTGCCACGTCTTTCCTCCTGCACGAAGGTCGGAGACGCTACGAGCGTTCGATTGACGGGGATTTGACATATAGTGTCACCATGGACCAAATAGCATGAAACGTGCTCTTTACCCTATCATATGATATTCGATCACACCATCCTACTCTTTCGAAGCTTATGCGTTATATTCGAAGATGACACCATAGCATATATAGATTCGATATCTTGCATACGACACATGTAATCAACTGATGTATATTCGCAATATCTGAACTGATTCAGCTGCGTGGGATGACACGAGGGACGAAAGCGGGTGGAATAGCTAGAGAAGGCTGGACGACGGGGGGAGGTTTGCTACCCCGGGCAATGAGGGATTGAGCATAGCATTCGACGCGAAGTTCCTGGACGCGCATCAGCACAGAAAAAAAAAGGGGGGGGAGATATTCACACACCTCGAAGCTCCAGGCGGACAGCCCCCCAGCGGCAGTGATGCTCTCATACGAGCAAAAACGAGCCCCCGAAGAAATACCACCACCCTCCTCCTCCTCTTCGTCCCATTCCCCGTCCTCGTCCCCAGAGTCCGACGTGCACTCTGCATCATCGTCCAAGATATGTATACGACAGTCGAGGCGTGTGGTGGTGCTCGTGGACGCGTTGTTACTCTTCAGAGTTGCTTCATCGTGTGTCCACGCGCTGGCATTGGGCAAGCGTTTCCGACGAGGAAGCGGGACGATCGCGCGTATGGGCATACCGGTCCACGGACCGGCAAGGGCGTGGTTCAACGTCCTACTACCAGGAGACGCGTCATACGCGTCGCATTCCGACGCGGTGCTGGGGATGGCTCCTGAGAAGGTGTCGGGGCGGGTGGTGATGATCCCAAAGGAGTTGCGTTTGGTGCAGTCCGCGTTGAGTGGGTTGGTGGTGTCTGGGGTCGGTGCGAGTGTTGTCAGCAAGAGTGACGGCGCCATCCTTGTCGCGTTGATACGTTAAAAATAAGAACAGAAGAGCGTTGTGGACGGCGAACTGCTTTTGAGCCGCATCTTTAAGAAGTTACCACGTGGCAGGAGACAATGGTGATCTGAGAACTGGCCCCGAGCGGAATAGAAAGTTACATTGGGCGTTTCATGTCTACATATGTACAACAATCGTCGTCGTTCCGTACAATGGTGGTCAGTATCCACTCGTTACTGCATATGAAACCTGGAAGGCCCACGCATAATCGACTCGGTCGACTTGACTCTGTGGGACATCAATTGTTAGCACTCCATTCCGGTCAATGCTCCATTCCAGCGCTGTCGTCACTCCATTGCTCGGTCCGAGCAATTTGATATTGTCCCCCTCCTGGATTGGAAGTACCACACCACCCACATCGACGATAACCGATCCATTGGGTTTGTTGAACGCGATGATGCAGAATGTTTCAGGCGTCGTTAGGAATCTGTATGAACCCGTGGGGTCCTGCGACCCTTGATACCAATAATCCTGTAACATCCTTCAGCATATGTTTCATCACAGACATGCACAAACGTACGGTGCCATAGACACAGTCACCCCCGTACTTGAGCCATTGGCCAGCCGCGAGGAGATTTTCTGCCATCGGCGCGATGATGGTGCCCTCAGCAGTGGGACCAACATTGAGTAAACTGAGGAGGGACGTAAACGACCAACTCGCTAGAACTAGGTATGTAGTAAACTGGCTTACTAGTTTCCGTTCTTGCTCACGACGTCAATCAATTTTTGAATTATGGTAGTGCCATTGCTGTACTGCGTTGCATCGGTGGCATTATTGATACCAAAGCTGTACGGGTCCATGCCTTCCGTCGTTTCCCACTTTCTTGTGGAGAGTGATCCGAACAGGGCGTATTCGGGTGTATCAAAGTCAGGTACCGCGCCGCAACCTAAGTATGAGATCAACGATCAGGGTATTAGAACTTAAAAATGGCTCATGGGACGAACGGTCATTCATAGTGACTTGGTACCCATTTTCCATAGCATTGTTGTAGAATTGCGCTGCAAATTCCAGCGTATTGTTAGGACCACCGATGTCGCACCACTTGAACGGGCGTTAGAGATGAATATGCCCAACCTCGTCCTGACGTACCATAATCTCAGTCCCGTAGTCAAGAGCAAGGGACAACATATGTGGGTACTGCAAGTCTTGGATGTAGTCGGAGATATTGAGCATGCCAGTGTAGGGTTCGAGCTCTGAGTGGTTGAAGGGATTGTGTGCGAGTCCCCCAGGCCATACTTGAAACCCATACGGTGCAAAATAGGGATTGAACCTTGCAAAATCCGATACTTATTCAACCCATGGCAGATATTCGGAACAATAGCCTACCATTCGGGGACTGAATAATAGGTACCACGGTGGAGATGGGGTTTCTCGGCCTTCGCAGTATCCATCAACTCCTTCAGAAAGTCACGGTAAGGGTTGAGGTGAACACTGCTTCGGTGCGTTGTGTTCTTTGTGTCGAATAAACTATATCCATCGTGATGTTTCTGTAGACTGTGTCAGTAACCAGGTCGAGGAGATGCCACACTCCACGAACCGTAACGAAAACAAAATATTTTGCTCCAGCTTCATCGATCAAATCTAACCAAGCGCTTGGACTCCAGTTTCTTGCAGTGAAATTTGCAATAAAGTCATCATAAGCCACATCCTGATAACGAGTATGGTTCAAATCCGATCCTAATCCCAATAGGGGGCCTCTTACTGATCCATAGTTTTTCAGATGGTAGTCTGAGTTGTATGTGCTCGAATGGAGGTGCCAACTGAATATTTTCAAATCAAGAAAAAGGAACACAAAATATCCGGATACTCACTCATACCACTCGGAATAAACCCCTGGCGGGCCCTAAGCTCGAGTAAGTTAAGTATGAGTCATAGGTCGACAATGCAACCTACATAAGCGGGAACGCTATAGAGACCCCAATGGATGCTAGTGTGCCTGAGTGATCGTTGCTAACAGTATCACGACATTCCCTGCTCACAATATTCCATATTTTCCTTTGTTCCACTTGATCGAGAGTCAATAAGACCACACGACGGCGCTGAAGAAGATAACCTTACCCATGTTGGTGGTTCATGCGTGGAGAGCACACTCTCCTCCGCCGTCCAGGTCTGTCGAAGGGGAGTAATGGGCCATCCAGTTGACATGCCGACCACGTTTCCTTGTGCGTCTTTGATCCGGACCGTTGCATTCCCAGTACCATTGTCATTCAAAACAAGGACATCGAAACGCACCTGATCCGCAGGTACAAGACGGTATATAACACCGGGCGTCACCGTTGTCACACCTTCCCCAGTCACCTCCACCTCGTACTTGGACCGAAGAGTGGTGCTCGGGGAGGATGGGAGGCTTCCTGGTAAGAGATTTGCCAATGTAATGGCAACTGCTTGAGCACGTCGACCATCGACATCTTCCCAGCGCGTGCTAAATTGCACACTACGAATCGAGAGCTCGGGTCCAGTTGGTGCAGTAGACGGCACAACAGATGGTGTGATCGATATGGCAAAGATATGGAGCCTGTTTGGTTCATACGCGGTTCGAGGGAATGTAATACTCTTCAATGGTAAATGCGAAGGGATCGATACCGAGCGTTGGAATATTTGAGATGAGTTCCAACTCGTCGAAGCGCCGTAGTTGTCGAAGTGGTATGGACTAGTGTAAACACGGTTAGCACGGGTACCTGGACGTGAAGTTTGGAAATAGATTCACGTTCTGATGTCGCCCCAATTTATAGTTGGGAATCTCCACCAATTCTTTGCAGTGACTTGAATAGAATGTTGAAGTGATGAGGAAAGCGTGGAGTTGGCAGCTCACATGGAAGTTCAGAGACAGAGTCATCCGCATAATGGAGGTGGAATGCATAATTGAATTGATCTGACTCGAGTCATCAGCTGCACTCATGGCACGCTGTGCCTACTGACCATAATTCCCATCTCCGGCATAAAGGAGATGAAGTTGGTGCACATAGGTGGTGGTGGGAATCTCTACGACTTGTCCTTGGGCAATAACATTATCGTCATCTGAGCCCCACGAAGTCGGTAGATCGTACTAAAGGTATGGGTTCAGTGCCTGCGAACCCCGAGGGCAATCGAAAAAATTGACCGCGACACTGTCGAAAAGCCAAGGTCCTGTGGGTAGATATTCGGCTGCATACGTTGAACCGTGCTTGTTGAAATTGCCACTTGTGCCGTCGACAGATGCAGCTTGGTTGTCGAAATAGTTTGATAGTGGGATTGGGGCCGACGGGAATGGGGCGAGGGACGAAGAAGTGGCGCCAAAGTACGCGAGCAACGCCTCACACACTTGAAGCCCAGGGATGCTAAA
This sequence comes from Aureoboletus auriporus, assembly GCA_038089615.1. Classification (NCBI taxonomy): domain Eukaryota; kingdom Fungi; phylum Basidiomycota; class Agaricomycetes; order Boletales; family Boletaceae; genus Aureoboletus; species Aureoboletus auriporus. Next base: position 33,169 of record JBBPLF010000302.1, read on the forward strand.
TACCTTCATGACAGACCACACGCCTTCCGCAGAACAGACTCTTTCTATCACCTGGATATTCTGTAAGACTCTATACCAAACGCTCAGGCGTCGTCTGACCGTGTTCACTGTGTGCACCATTCCGACTGCCAGTCTGGGTCACTGTGCGGAGAAAACGAGACGATATTCTACGTTCCCCGCCGGTCAGGTGATCCAATTCAAGGGTAGAAGCAAGTCACACGATCATCATCTAAGACTCTCACTGTCTAGATCCAGCCAAGCTGTAGTTCGCGTCTCTCCTGCTAGTGGGGTTTGTACGGTTGATCGATGCTCAAAACATTCAACTTTCAACGGTTATACTTGGCACTTCACGCTATAATCATCCGTCGTCCATCCAAGTCGCGGCCTACATGTCGAACACGATGCGTCGTCTGTCCCGTACCTTCCCTCGCCACAATGACCATTCGACTTTTTTGAATGCATTTGCCCCAGCGATAAGAATCGTTGTAAGCCTTCCAATCAGACTCTGGTTAAACCGCGAAGGTGATGGTGGTAATCGAAGCAGCATTTTTCGCATATTGGCCCCAATCTGGCGATCGACTAGATCCCAAGACGCTTGCCGGCGCATGAGTTTGTCATATGTGGCACGTTCCAAGATCAACTTGAGGTTACCTCATGTTCGCATCAGAATCGCATATCCATCTTGCCCAAATTTGTCAGTCCAGCAGGTACATGCCACTGATTGTGTGCGCCTGCCTGCTGTGAGTCTTGGTCCATCAGAAGACACGCCGGATCTGAACCGTAACGGTGCATTGAAACTAATGGGGAACAAAACATTGATCACACATTGCAGTTTCCATCCCATCAATTCGCATCAAGTGATGGCAGGCTCACTGCCGACAGGCTGCAGATACTAATCAATTTTGCTGGAAACCCTTGGCGAAGTTCGATCACGTTGTCACAATTGAGACTCAATGGTGGCTGAAGTGCTCGAGGTGATGCCCAACGCCAAATAGGTGCTTATGCATTCGGTTGTCAATTGATCATCCCTATGATGATGTCACGATCCATCACACTCAGCCTCTAGTGTTAACCCAGCAACGTTCACACGTGACCTGTTCTACCGAAAGTATCACGAACTCGACTCAACGTCACGGTGTGGGTATTCTCATTAAGGTTATCGCCAATGTACTGATTTTACTGAAGCACTTTAAACAGGATTATGGGTCCAACTGGATCTGGAAAGACCAATGTAAGTGAGCCTACAGTTTGTCGAATCTCCGTAATAAGAAGTATTACTCCGTCAACAGCCTCACCAAGCCTAGAAAAGGCCAAAGGAAGTGAGCTGAAGCCTGCAACCCAAAATGTCACACCATACTGCATTCAGCGCAATGACTGTCGTCTTGTGCTGGTTGATACGCCCAGACTCGATGGCACCCATCGGGCGGATACCAAGATTTTCAGAGTAATTACCGACAGGCTCTTGAAGAAGTATGCATTGTTTTGAACACAAATGGTTCTGCCCCTGCTAAGGCGTATGTTTAAAGGTATTCGCACCCATGGCTCGCTCCGAGTCTCTGGGATAATATACCTCCACCGAATCATCGACAATCGTATGTCTTGTTCCGTGTACAAGAATCTCCAGATGTTTGGTGGGCTTTACGGCAATGTGCTTCTACATCGAGCACGTCTCGTCACGACCATGTGGGACACTCTCAGGCACCACCAAGACTCGTACAAGATGGCACAGAATAGGGGAAACGAACTCGTTGACGAAATCTGGGAGCCATTGATAGTTAAAGGTGCTGTTGCTATGCGGTTTGAGATGTCTGCATTCCAAATTGAAGGTGAACTGATTGATGTGGATCCACGGTGTGGATAAGCTTCTTGCAAGAAGAGTTTGATGGACAACAGATGTCTAAACGAGACGGAGGCAGGTAAGCTTTTATATTCACGGTCGTAAACGCTCCTTGCAAAGGAGCAGAATGACCCATCCCTGGTTAGCAGCTTGCAGGAGGACAATGGTATAACTACCACGTTACAACAACCGTGACGTCTGAAGAAATGATGGCGATGAAGATTCCACTTTCCCGGCATATTCTCTTGCAGTTTTCTCAGGCTGGACGAAATTCCTGCACAGTAACCTCCGTTCATTATTTTTCTTCCGGAGAGTTAGAAAGCTATCAAATTCGATAGTTTACCAGATCTATAATATAAACTTCGCTCCCTAGCATCATTCTT
>JBBPLF010000303.1:0-13293 GCA_038089615.1 Aureoboletus auriporus
GCATAGCCTTCTGAAAAACCTTAGTTGTACAGATTAAGGGAGAAGGGCACGAGTCTGAATGGTTTCCGATCGTGACCCGCATAGACTGGCCCCACAGTTATTTATGGCTGCAAAGATGTGGCTCCACGTACCTCGCTGGATTGTGAATGGCCCTTTGACTGACAGCAGAGGCCGTAGCAGGTGACCATTGCGGTGACCGAATGTGCCTTCTTATTGGTTGCCACCCAGTTACGACTCGATATTTTCTGTGCGAATTGTTCCGCAACCGAAGAGTAATGGTACTACGAACCATGCGCAACGACAACGCCACTCGGGCTGCGCCCTTGCACGTTCGAGCCCATTATCGCCGACATCCGGCAGATATATGATCTTGCGACTTGAAGGCGAACTTCTGAAGTCTCGGACCGCGAGTTCACATCCGTATGTTACACTTTACCCTCGTCACAGCCGTGGCCGCCGTGCTCGGTGTCGACGCACAGTTCATCGACCTTGCCAATAATTCCACTCGTTTCTCGTGTCTTGCAGAGTCCACGGGCGTGCATGTTCCAGGCTCTGTTCCCTGCAACCCTTATGAACCTCTGCAGCAACATCTCGCCTTTGCTGGTCCGACTGGTATGACTATCAGCTGGAGCACTCACGCTCAGCTCGATACCCCCCAAGTCTGGTACAGCGAATCCCCCACCGCCCTGACTAATGTAGCAACTGGAAACTCATCCACTTATCCTACTTCCCGTGTATATGACAACCATGTCAAACTCACGGGTCTTAAACCGAATACGAAATACTGGTACCGCACCTCTTACCAGTTGAATACTTTCTCCGTATATCTATTTCACTTGGCTCATTCACAATATCCGACAGAAACTGCGCCGGTTGTGCATATAGAGCCCTCGATACCTTCACCACTGCCCTTCAAGCAGGCGATGAGACCCCTTTCAGCATTGCAGTTGTCATCGATCTTGGATTGATGGGGGCAGACGGCCTCAGCACCAAAGTCGGCCCATACGGGGGCGCCGAAAACCCGCTTGGACCCAATGATCTCAACACGATCCAGAGTCTCCTCGAAAACAAAGAGCACGTCCTTTCAACTGCTCTGCTCCTCTCATCGCTCAAGCCTTTTGCTTAGTACCTATGAATTCATCGCTCATTTTGGTGACATTGCATATGCAGACTACTTTATCAAGGAGAGCTGGCAAGGCTACTTTGGCAACAATAGCCTTGTCCCAAACACGACAAGCGTTGTGGAAGGCTATAACGTCTTGCTCGAGCAGTTCTACGACCAGATGACACCTCTTACTAGCTCCATGGCCTACATGGTTGCTGCAGGAAACCACGAAGCAAGTCAAGCATTCTTAGTTCCTTTCCCTTCCTGATACTGATCACCCCTAATAGGCCAACTGTGATAACGGGTGAGCTTTGCATTCATGTACTCTACGACTCAGGTTGGGAGCCAGCTGTCACATTCTCAGTGGAACCACGGACTCCGTTCACAATATCACATATACCACTTCAATATGTGTCCCAGGCCAAACGAACTTTACTGGGTACAGTCAGTCCAAACGCATTTTCGTTCCGTCTATAGCCTGAAGTTGAATCCCTCCTTAAACAGTCAACCACTTCAACATGCCTTCCGAAGAGTCTGATGGTCTTGGCAACTTTTGGTACTCCTTCGACTATGGCCTTGCTCATTTCATCATCCTGGATTCTGAAACTGACCTCCCTGTCGGTCTCCAATCGCCAGATGAACCTGGGGGCTTTGATGCTGGGATGGACAGTGGTCCATTTGGATACCCTAACCAGCAATTTGATTGGTTCGAACACGATCTGGCTTCTATCGATCGCAACAAGACACCCTGGGTGATCGTCGGTCTCCATCGACCTTGGTACATAGGTGTTGGAAAATCGGATGTTTGCTCGACATGTCAACAGGCATTTGAGCCGCTGATGGTCAAGTATGGGGTCGACCTTTATATGCAAGGACATGTCCACGTACGTCTCATCCTTGCGAGACGCATGTAAGATTTTTATTTATTGCTGATGCTGCGAATTTCACAGCTGTACGAGCGAAATGCCCCGATCGCCAACTGTACGCAGCCGCTGTGCATTCTCTCAACTCCCAGTCTGTAATGTTGTCACTTTTAATAGTTACTGTCGACCCTGCCGGCCTCGATAACCCAAACGCACCCTGGAACATTGTCAATGGCGCCGCAGGTCACTATGACGGTCTCGACACGTTCTCCTCGATCCCATACTATGCCGTCAAAACCTTGGACACGTACGCCTTTTTTGGTCTTGCATTCCCTTAGTGTGTTGACAAGGACGGCTGTCACGTGAACAGTGCTTATGGCTGGTCCCGGCTAACATTCCACAACAGGACGCACCTCACGCACGAGTTTGTCGCCAGTGCAAACGGAAGTATCCTTGATACTGCAACGCTATACAAGGCCCACGATTTCTCCCAGGGAAACTGAAACTGAACAAGTTGAATGCATGAGTCGTGATCGGTGATCTCCGGCCTTGCACTGTCTGGTACAGTTGTATGATCGTGCATCACCAATATGTACCAAACTCGCATCGCACTATACATACAATTTGAAATTCCGTCTGTTTGGCTCGTCTACACTTTTTTCTTCAACTTCAACTTTCTTTCACGTAGCTGTCTTTGACATACTCTGATTAGTATGACCAGGCCCTTTGAAATCCCACACTTTGACTGATGAATCGCGTACAGACGGCCGAGGGCGCTCCTTGACTCTTCTCACCACACCAACGCTCTCGGTCGATCCATTGCTCGAAGATTCGGAATCATCCGATGCTGTTTCGTCGTCGAAATGGCGTGAACCTGAAACCGAGAGTAGGATTGGTTCAAGTGGGTGAAAAGTAACGGCCCCGACGGCGTCTGCATACCAACGATTGCGACGATCAATACTGAAAGCACTTGAAAGGTTCCTCGACCTACCATCGTGTGCATTATACAGCAACGCGGGCCTAGCCTGTCTTGTCTCTTCCGCAGCCTCGTCCTCCCCTGGTTCACCACTCTCGATAATCTCTAGATCATATATTGCAATTTCACCAACCTGACATAGCCTCGTAGGAAAAGGACACGCAGGTTCACAAACCAGGATAGGCGTACCTGATTTCCGGAAGCTAGCCATCTTCCAGTTCCTTCAACATCGAATCGCAGTTTTTGATTCGTGAGGGTCTTGGTGCCGGGGCCGCCTGATGCGACCTCCCTCGAGAAACAACACAAGGGCGCGGATGGGTCCCCTCTAAGGTCCCAACTCCATAGTCGTTCGCTCCGTCTGAACGCAGCGTACAGAATATGCGGTCGTGTAGGATTGAATATCAGCTAACAGTATGTCAGAGGGAGTTGGGTTGAAAATGTCGACCCCACCTGGGTGACTCCTCCTTTTTCCCATCCTGCGACGCCGCCTATCGACAGGATAGGTTCGAGGGCCGATTCGTGGAACAAGCCAATGTTGTCAGATGCGTGCGAAGCTGGAGTAAGACTCCCAGCCGCATAATATTCCGGTGAATACGAAAACGCGAGCGTGGATATGATCCCTTGCAAGTCAAGGAGAAGCAAGTAGCACAATTTGAGTACCAAAGATGGGTCGTGTATCAGTTAAGGACAACGATTTTCTCACCTTTCAAACCATCTTTATTCTTCTTTGAAGGTGTAGTTGGTATTCGGTCGCCTTCACCTGGTTTCTGTATGTCGAATACCTCGATCGCATCTTCGAAACCACAATACAACCTAACATTGTTTCAGGCCCGACGCCCCAAACAGAGAGAATATGGACAGTCAATCTCCTTTGCTGACATCACGTACCTGTCCACAGTAAGATTGAAAGCCAGACTATGCGCCGCAATGTATCGTTCGCGGTGATCCACAATGGGATAAGATGCACGAAGCTGGCGTGACGAGTGTGTTCATAAGTGCAAATTTCAATTTCAAGCCAGGTGCTCGTTGCGTACCCTACCGTCTTTCGCGTCCAACAACTTGATGGGACAGTCCCTGACAGAGGCGACGAAACAAAAGGCCGGTGGGTTGTGTTGCGATGCGCCGGGATACCACGCGAAATCGACGATTGGCGCAGATTGCGGGAAGGTGCTGGTGTGAACCAGAGAGGACCAGGTAGTGGACGGAGCTGCAATGAATCATCATGAACTTGAGATTGAGGAGACGAGTCGAGTCGGCTCTTGGTTCTGATGGTACCTACTCGGACTTGGGCTTTCTTGACAGCTATGACTCCGTCGTCGGCTCCACGCAGATCGAAGAAAAGAATGACACACGGTGTGAATGATTGGAACGACCTGTTTTCACACTGGACCATCACGCTAGATCCGTCGCTACACCTTCACCAGTGTCAATGAGTACGGTGGGTCGTCAGTTTAGAAAATAACCACCATTTCGCTGTCCGAGGAAAATTGAAACGATCATCCTGGTCGAGCGTCGTACGTGACAACAAGGAAGGGATCAAAGCGCCCGAATGATGCGGCGGGGCCGAGCGTTGGTACGAGATATCAGACGAGGTCATGCCAACTTAATCGTCGTGAAGATTATGTAAATTGAGGTCATGTCGTGGGAGCCTTTATGTAAGTAATAATCCGTTTCAAATTTCAAATACTATGCTGTCCCTCAAACTCTCCCCTGTCTCCATGTAAGTACTTCATTGATCACAAGTTCATTCTACTGGCTAACTCCCCGAGGAAGAAGGCTTGTTACGGCAGAATCATGTTTTCTGTGTATGATCGATGGTTCCCGTGCCTCCGATGGACTTCATCATGCTTGGATTGGTCACTCATGTGGATCTCACAACTCCCAAAGGTTGGACGGACCACCTCGCAGCCGTGCCTTCGATTACCGACGAGGTCACAACAAAGATTACGAACTACAGGCTACCAGGCTCATAGATCTCACTCGTGAACTCGGATTCGGAAATGTCATTATTCCCACTAGTTTCTCCGGAGGGAGATCGATCTGTGTCGTGCTCCTCGAATCATGGCGATATGCGTCCGCCGTGGGGATCGCATGGCTGCGCAAAAGTTTTGATGGGAATCCGAAAGGGCCTTATCTGCCAGCTGTGCCTGTGGGAGTGCATCTGCTCCACGTATATCTGATGGCCAGTCGGGCAGGAGCTTCCTCCTCCCCCCACTCGTGCTACCCCCACCTTACAACCAATCTCTGGCATTGCGCTCTCTTCATGCCCCGGCGTCTCTGTGGATCTGGCCAACTCCCTCGATGGAGCGTAAGATTGGCAGCTGATACCCCTCAAGGGATCTCAGAAGGGTCGGGTAGTGACAAGCTCTCTGACGAGAGCTTTTATACTCGAAACTGCCGCCCATCTAGTCCTCTATCTCTCCTATCCGTCCCTCTTCGTATCCGTCCTTTCTCCTACTTTACATGTCCTTGCCATGGTCTGACCAATCCTAGGAGGAGTGTCCGACGGAGAAGCAAACGGACTTGACTGCCCGAGTGTGTCCTCTTCGTAATAGGTCTAGCGTCATGGCCTGCGGCCACAGCCCCCATGTTGAGCAAAAAACATGACAAGACTAGAAACCATGTTGACCTCACATGTGCATTCGTGGAAGAGGCATAATGGTATTATTTTATTACTACAGGTGCGTGACAAATCATCATCGATGGGTCTGCATCTGCATCCGTTTCATTCATCGGGGTGCGAGCATATCCTTCGTCGGGACGCATAACACAGCAATCGTGGCTACGAAGACGCCACTACCCGCCAGGTATAACACTGCGTCGCTCCCCTTGGTACTATTGAATAGGTGTCCAGCTATCAGTGGTCCGCAAATCCCAAGTAGGCTGCCGAAAAACACCGATATTCCAGTCGCAGTTCCTCGGACCGAAGTGGGGAACGCCTCGGGAGTCCATCCATAGAGCTATCATGGTATTCTCGATCAGCGAACCAGTGTTGGGAATAACAAGGAAACTCGGATGCTCACTGTTGCGTTGAACATGGACTGGCAAAAGTACTCGAACGCATTAAAGCCAACGTGGCTTGCCTGTGTATTCACGACACCGTAGAGGAAAAGAGATATGCCCATAAACACGGACGACACAATGAGAGTCCATTTTCGCCCAACCTTGGGCGAACGGACCAGGAATAGCGATAGAATGGCGCCGGCGATGCCGGGGGCAAATATGATGACGTAGTCGACGTATGTTTGTTTTAGACTAACATTGATCGCACTGTTCTTACGCTGCAAGATCGTAGGCAAGTATGCTCCGGCAATCGAAAAACCTGACGATGCCGCCCTAAGAGAAAGAATCGACGAGAGGGTGAATGCCTTACCCCAGTAGTCAAACATCCAGGTAACCCATATAAGGATCGTGACCCGTGCCATTCTCCAGCTCCCGAACAAGAGCTTGATCCGGGAGATCTCACTGACAAGTCTCTTGGTAAAATTCTTTTCTTCGTCAACTGGAGCCTCCTTGCATCGCTCGTTAAGTGATTCCACGGTGAGGTCGCAGGAGCGCTTGTTGAAGGCAGCGATCTTGTGAAGGACCTCAACCGCATCTCTGTCTCTTCCCTTTGACAAAAGAAATCTTGGGGATTCATGGAAGGGAAAAACGAAAAAGCGGATGATGAAAACACCCAGTGTGATCGAAGCAGTTGTAAAAAACAAATATCGCCATCCCATATTACCATCTTTCGAACAGCAAGGTTCAACACCTCCCGTCAACCGACATGACACCAGGTCGACTGAACAAGAGTATCTTGGTATGAGCCCCAAACCGATGAGGGAGCATATCACAGCTCCTACTGGCTGAAAGATCGAAAGTGCCGGCAAAAGATAGAACCGATCCTAATCAAAAGTCGGTAACGTCTGACAACATCATCGGGAGGACCATACCACTGGAAGATATTCGACAGTGACTGCACAAGAGAATGTGAGAATTGTAATATGTGCAGGCGTGAGAACGCTCACTCGTCGAGTCAATAGGTATGTTTCCCCCGATTCCAAATCCAGTGAATGCGATTATCACCAGCAGACTATTGTATGAAGACAAGGTACCAAGAAACATGCCGAACACGCCGGCGAACAGAGCAGTACCAAGGAACGCCACTCGTCGGCCTTGATTGAAATAAATGGTATGCATGATCAGAGTTTCAATCAGAGGGGGGACTCGAATTGTCAACGAACCTACAACGTCAACTAACACGCCCCACACAAATCCTCCTGCGGTTATTCCAGCATTAAATGCAGAGGAAATGTTGCCGAATTCTTTGTCTGAAAATCCAAGTTCGCGTTGTATGTTCGGCGCTGCGAATGCAAACGCTTGTCCCCACACGACATCCAAGCAAAGCCCAGCACCACAGATCATCCATATCAGCCTATAATTTATAGTTGAGTTGGGATGAAACTGAACGGAGATGGCGCGTACCATTGATAGCGGCACATACCATGCCGGTTTAATTCCAAATTGATGAGCGAGGATTTGGTTATTGGTTGCAAAGGAATTGATTCAGGTTCAATTGACTCGTCCAGTTGGACTTTCACGTCGACTGATGTCGAAGTCATCTCGAAGAATGAGATGTCAAAACGGGGAAATGGGTTCCCTTTTTATGTCCTGAAGTAATCTCCGGGAGCGAAAAGGTAAGAGCGGATATAGACAGTATCTAGAGGCGATTAATACGCAGTATTAAACGGCACTGTCGCAATTTAGTGCGGACTGGAATGAAGATGCGGCGCGTACCATTGATAGCGGCACATACCATAGAATTTAGCTCCTGATTGATGATTGTCGCCGATGTGGTTGTTCCTTGCGAGGGAATTGACTCAGGTTGAACTCATTCGCTTGGACTTCCCCGTTGACCATTCTCGAGATCATCACCCAAAAACTAAGGTGTCATTAAACGAACAGGAAAGAATCTAACTTACATACAGTACTTACCGGACGTGAAACTTTCGTGAAGGACGAGTTGCGGATAGCATGTGGTGTAATTTAAAATAATACATAATAAAATAAAGTTTGGCCCCCTGGTTACATTACTTACGTTGATTTGTTTGGCCGCTTCAGAAGTGCTTCGACAACCGTACGAATGGCGCTGATCCATAAAAAGATCGATATTAGTACATATGTAGTAGCACGGTAGAGCTCTGGAACGAGAGGCCCAGTCCTGGAACCCATAGTTGGTGGCCAGTTGACTCGTCGACGGCCGTAGCTCTGCTGTCACTCTTAGCCTCTGCATGAGTGCCACGAGTCTGCGTGATATCTCGTGGTCGAGCACATGGTTACATAGTTCGAGGGGGGTAGATAAGCCGTTCTAAAGTTCCATTTCAGAGGCTGATAAACGCGTAATTACGATATAAGTATTTATAGCAAAGGAGGCAGTGGGAGTAGAAAAGGAAATTATGGGAGCACCTGCCAGTGGCTGCCACAGGAGACATGTGGGAAACTACACAGGTCACCGAGCATGCCAGTGGCATGATAAACCAACACATGAAGTTGTCACATTCGCCCTCCTCTGAGTCGATCGAAAGGACTCTTCATGGTGAGTCTGGGATCACAGTTATGCTAGTACTACTACTATTAGTAGGGTCATCCTCCTGAATCTGAGGCCTGATCGAGATCAATGATCGGTGATTCCGGATAATGCAACCACCACTTGTGACTTGATCACACACTTTTAGCCTTTGCCGGCCGGTCTCGACCTCATCATTCCATGCCACTGGTAGTGTCACGGTGAACACGGAGCTCGATGGTTCCACTGTATGTAACGTGGACGGTATCGTTATCGTCTTCTTCTTTCAGTGGGATTGACTCATTGTCGAGAAGAAGGCACGGATGCAAAAGCTTAGTAAGCGGCCCTTCTAAGGCCTCCATCGAATATCTTTGAGCTCGGGCCGAGCCTCCGAGGATTAGGGAACCACCAATACCAATAGCGACATCTACTACATTGTCGAGCCAATCTCCTTCGTGACGAGTATAACTTGATATTTCCAAGAAAAGAAAGGTCGTCCATACGTCCATGACATGTTACTTAACTCTCGACATTTCGCTGCGGAAACTATCGACTTTGTCACGCTTGTCGGCGCACTGTCTGCACGCGGAACCTCAAGCAAGGGGTTGAAGAGCCTGAGTCGAAGACTCGGATCTAGCTTCAAGCTTCAAGGACTATTTCACTTACTTTATGAAATCGCTGTCAGCCGATCGATCTCCTTCGCATGCTGTCAACAACTAGTGTTGGTTTCTTCGCTCCCTTCATTTCTGGGAATCGAAATCCGCCAAGGCCCAATGTTGCACGATCCCTCGAGGCTCGGGATTCAGAGCGCTCAGCGCTCAAGAGTCGAACCTAGATGCAATCGAGTCACATTTTGCGGTACCAGGATTCCCAGCCTTGCAATTCAAACAACCATTCCACGCGACAAACATCATAATCCATGCTATCTATCCCTTCAGATTGAGTTCCTCAGCTTTGATATGAAGAGCCTATTTCATCGATCAGTACAAAAATTACGTAGTCAGATCAGATATGAGACCAACCAGTTGCTTGGAACAAAATCTTGAATCAGCGAAATCCCCAACAGCGAACCAGAGCTGTAAATTTTATAAGTGAAATAAAAGGGCCGATTTAGCAGTGTGAAGTTACCGCGGGATAACCGGAAGGGCGATACGCTCCGCACATTTCGTCCTCCTCGTCAAGACCCCATATATCTTTGGTAGACTCTATTACTCCTGCCTCGAAAATATCTTTCATATGATTCTGCCAACTTGTATACCCGGTTCTGCGAACATGGAATTAGTGATCCTATTGAGTTTTCTAGTCATGAAAAATTCATAACTGACGCAAATATTACTACATCCGCCTCCAATTCGGTACCGTCATTGAACACTATGCCAGTGTCTTTGAATGAAACTGGCTCTACGCCCTGCCGGATGGCGACCTTCCCCGAGCCAATGAGCTCGGCACAACCAACGTCAAGCCCTAAAAGTTGACAATATATGGCACATATTCGAGGCCGAAGTTTGAAAACACACTTACAATATCCACCTCCCCGTGAAACATATAAGATACCAGGACCGGTGCCATCCTCCCCATAATAATGTTGGAAACCAGCCTTTTGCAATCCTTCCAACATTTCCTTGTCCGCAATGCGTGCTTGCTGGATGATAGCTCGACACATCACTCGCGCCATCCCCAATGGGAACGAAGCTCGTTTGAAATCCGATATTTCGATCGGAAGATCATCCGGAAACGTTCGAGCAAAATATGCCTTGGCAAAAAAACTGCTCGAAACAACACAGGTTTTGGATCTCTGGACCATTGTGACTGATGCTGCTCCGCGGAACGAAAGGTCCTGACAGATGTCAGCCGATGAGTTCCCCGCACCAATCACAACGACCCGCAACCCAGCGAATCGCTGACCTCCAAAGAACTGGCTAGTATGAAGAACTTCTCCGCGGAAAGTCTCCAAGTGAGGGATAACTGGAATATGCGGAGGGCCGTGCACACCCGTTGCAAGCACGATATGCCTCGGATGGACTGTGACCGTGGTACCATTCCGATCGACCTGTATTGTCCATCGTTTCTCGTGTGAATCGTAAGTCGCCTCGGGAAGAACTTGGCTGCTAGTCCACACAACCAAATCTTGAGCTGTGGCATAGTGTTCCAACCAATCCGCAACTTTATCCCGAGGAATAAACAGTGGGAAATTGTGTGGGTATGGTTGATAGAGCACTGGAACGTGTGTTCGTCGATGCATAGAATGAACGGGATAGAACACCCACTGGTACTATATAATTTTGGAGTGTGTAAAGTTAACGAAGGGTATCGTTTTCTCCAGCTGTCGCCTGATCGGTACGAGGTTGAGATCATCCCATAAATTGATGGTGAGAAGAAGCGTACCAATTCTTTGATTTTTCTCTATAATCAAAGCCGAAATATTCATCTGCTTGAATCGTGCTGCAACGTGCAAACCAGATTGTCCGCCTCCGACTATGATATGGCAGCTCAGTAAGAAGATATCGCTCGACCAATATACTAACTGATCACAACTTGTGGGTCATTCTCCACTTCGGATCGCTTCTGCTCGAGAACCCTGTTTAAATGAGGATCAGAAGATATTGATTATATTCTCTCGGCAAGAAACTCACTCTTCCCAAGTGATTGTATATCCTCCGTAGAGTCCAGTTTCAGCCCCAGCTTCTTCGTGGCCTTTGAGATCATCCATCATGAGAAACACGGAGAGCGCCTTCCATCCAGAAGGACTCGTGGGTAAGAGTCGGACATACCCTCGCGCGAACGCGATCGGTGTCTCGAATCGGAATGAGAACTCTATCCCTTGGCCAAATGGCAACGTGAAAGGAGACGGGCAAAACGCTGGTGTTTCATCCAAGATAACGTTGGTAATATTTGCAGTACCCAGCTTCTTCTCCAGGTAACCAATGATTTTTTCATGTCCGCGAAGAGTACGGTTGTCCCATTCAAAGATGAGCACATCCCTAAACCAACCATCAGGCTGGAATAACTTTGTGGCAAAGCTGTGTGCGTTCCCCAAAGCAATGGTATCAATAAACTCCTTCAGCCAAGCACGCGCGATAATCGTCGCGTCGACCGGCTTTGATGAAATCGAATCTAAAGCAGCGGCATGGTCTGTCTGTCCATCGACATCAGAAGGCGAGTAACTCGAGGTCCTATTTTCCTAAACCGCCATGTCAACGAATCTAAATTTCTCATGAAAATCTCTCATTTACGCTGCGTATGTGAGCCGACTTGTGTGCAATCTTAGATTCGAGGGAAGACATTTGTTCCGATGAGAGATGGATTTCCAACCCCTTCATTCTTTCGAAGAGTTGCTCGACCGTCGGCTCCCCGATCACAAGGAAAGCGTGAGGGATTTTGTACAGTATATATGCGATAGCAACTAGACAATAATGCGTCAATACGAGAGCTAGCGTGCACGAATCTACATACCTTCCGAAACGCGTTCGACGCCAAGTTCATTGGCGACCTTTCCCAACAGACGAGAAATTGAAAATTTCCTGTGTCCATCGACATTGGAACCGGAAAAACTGCCTTTTCCAAGGCCACGATGGGGTCCATCTTTCGTGTCCTCGATATTTCTAAGCGCAAGGGCCATTCCTGAAAAATATGAAAACTAAGACTTGCAAATAAATATATACAAGTCATCACTGACCTTCAGCTTGTGCCATTGGCAGGACGTCACGCTGAAAAAGGCGACCGAACACGTTCCAACTCCCTTTATAGACGACGAATGGAGTCTTGCCATGAACACGAGCGTACATGTTTGCCTTCGAACAAATCCAGGTAGGGGTGTTGCTTAGACCCTGTTAACATATGAAAACAGAGACACGGTATCATGATTATGAACCAATACAAGATAATGGACCTTTCGAGTAACCACAAGGTGGTGTAATGTGTCCATCACCTGCAAAATGGATGAATCATCAGTAGAGAGAGACAGGATGTGATACTGAGCTTGACCTCTTCGATTGGAGTACTCAAATCCCAGGCATCGATATAAAGGATATCGACGTAAGAAGTTCGCAGTTTCTTCAAACTTACTTCGAGACTAGGAAATGAATGGCAGACTCAACATTGAGAGAATTGAGAAAGCGCAAGGAAGTTGACCTTAGTTCCACATCGTTCCCCTGGCCATTATTCTGCTCGTCATGATACTTGCTGCACTGACGATTGAAGACAGCCACATCACTAGCCGTGCTGAGCCAGTGTCAAACTCGTTCCTACCTGTGTGGCGATGACAAGTTGATCGCGTCTTTGCTCTGCCCACTCGCCAATGCATTCTTCGGTTAATGCCCCTCGGCTGTTGACGGTAAGCACTTAGGCAATCAACATCTATTAACCTAGTAAAGTATGCCAATGACGCAACCAGTTGTGAGCTGTGTCGATGAAATTTCCCCCCGCTTCATAAAAGGCGTCCAACAGTTTAAACGCACTGTGTTTGTCGTTCTCATTGCCTTCGATACAGCTGTCCTCGCTTGTACCGCCCACTTGGAGAGGCGAGACGCGCAGACCTGTGTTGGGTAGTGCTCGGCGTTGGCCGAGTCTCAACGAGCCAGTGTCCATTGCAAGTCAATACTGAGTGCTGAGCGCCAGGTGACGTCCTCAACTTCGAATCGTAACTCAGCCAGATGATATATATATATATATCATATCAAGTGTGGCGATGAGTACCAGGAACCGCAGCAACCTAGACTGATTAATCCTATACAGGCCCCGGGCCGGCCGATCCCACGCTATCGTCTTGGGACTTGAAGTTGAAAGTTGGAACCCAATTGAT
>JBBPLF010000303.1:13389-35383 GCA_038089615.1 Aureoboletus auriporus
TCATATCAAGTGTGGCGATGAGTACCAGGAACCGCAGCAACCTAGACTGATTAATCCTATACAGGCCCCGGGCCGGCCGATCCCACGCTATCGTCTTGGGACTTGAAGTTGAAAGTTGGAACCCAATTGATGGCGGTTCCCTTTTTCGATTCAGTGAACGACAGACCGATAATCCCGACGACCACGTTTGCACGCTCACACTCACCTCGGGTCCTTCACAATGGCTACTATCATGGTCTTGGTTCAATGTCTGGTGGGCATTCGATGATCGTCACGACCGCGTTGTACGTACCATGAACCCTTTCTCAAATTGCGGCATGGGATTCACTTGCAGATCTTGTTCACTTTCTGTCATACTCACGTCTCAGTGCAGCTCCACGCCAAACGGCAGGATCCGATATCATCCATGTCCCAGAATCCGGTCGTAACACCATTACTTTGAGCTCAAGCTCCGAGACAAATCTGACAGAAAAAAAAAAGAATGTGGAACGAGATAAAGTTAAAACTTTACATGTTCTTGAACGGCCAACGATGGTCAGTTAGGATAGAGGATCACCTGGGAGAATGACCATGTGAAAAATGACAGTCCATAGTTCTAACGCATAACCTGTGGAACAAGCTGAGTGTCGCTTGGGAGAAGGTGGGTTAAGACCTCTCGCGATCGAATTCTTTATTTAGATGATGATGGCGTCATATGTAAGGACCCGTGGAACACTTACCGTAGGTCATGTTTTCGGTACCGTGCGAGATTCGTGGTTGCCCACCCTCATTCCAGGTCCTTGGGCACCGTGACAGTAGTCATATTTTCGCATGCCAAAAATACGCGGCTTCGCGTTCAAGACCTTCCCAACGAGTACGTTACAAGTCACGCCATTCCAGGGAGCGACAAGTGGGACGCAGGACGACATTATTTAAGTGATGAAGAGAGAGCGAAACGCACCTTGGAAGCCAATGATCCTGCATTTCCATTTTGTTATCGGTGTGGTGTCCGTTTGCCGAGGTGTTGTGGAGAC
The DNA here is from genome assembly GCA_038089615.1 of Aureoboletus auriporus. Taxonomy (NCBI): domain Eukaryota; kingdom Fungi; phylum Basidiomycota; class Agaricomycetes; order Boletales; family Boletaceae; genus Aureoboletus; species Aureoboletus auriporus. The sequence goes on from JBBPLF010000303.1 coordinate 14,403, forward strand.
TCACCAGTGTGGGGAGAACACCACCGTGTGGACCACGCGAAAGTTGCTTTTCTAGTCGTCATCATGACGTCATCCAAAAAAGATGCACCTTTTTTATGATTAGTAAACTTGAATCGAAATAATCGAAATACTGTACTGCCAGTGTCAGGCCATCGTGATACCCTTGGTATGGCCCTGATTCTTTGCTGTAGGCTCACTTTTTAACTGTAATATGAAGTCGACCATACTCGGATCATAGGCGGCCCTCTCGGATCATCGAACATACGCCGATACCGTCATTAAAATCAACTCGAACCCCCGAGTCATACTTCTGGCTGAGGACCAGCTTTGTAGAAGCCTACAGTTTCTAGAACAGGAGTACTAGCCAAACCAGAGCCCTGCAATCGCTTGCTGTTGCAATCTTGTCAAGCAGACGAACAATCCCACGATGTATTCCAAGTGTTTACTACAGTACTACGTGCTTCAAGTTTGAAGGAAAGTTGAAATATACACTGACCCCGAGTCGGATGTCAATGGTTACAAACCCTACGCATGCCACTGGGGGAGCACTCGACAAATGGGACCAATGATGGGATCCGGGCCATTCCGAAACGACCACTTGGACAATCCAAAAGGACTTGCCAGCGAGTTCACCCACCCCAAACTCCTCGGACAGTCGGACTCGATCATGCTTGATCACACCATATGCACATTCATTGAGCCCATTGGCATATGATTATCATCATGCATCAACTCGAACTCGATGATGCCATCAAAGAGACCGCTCCACCGTGATACATTGCGTTCGCCGTGGACTTGACATGCGCCATGCTAGTGCCCGTTGCGATGGCATCTGCGTGGTCGCTGTGTACTTGGACTGTCGCGGAATGTGTCACTGCGTTCCTCTCTAAAAAAGAAGATCAGACATGCACCACTCCGAAACCGCGGTCCATGGACGTTGTGCGCGATGATGGTACAGACCGCTGGGAAGCGCCACAAAGGGAGAGAGGAACTCGAAAGGTAGTTAAGGTCGTCGATACATCCCACAGGCACATCACTAGATCAAAACATGACCCTTTCGTGCATTGTCCCCTCCCAACGCCCGCAAAGTGCCACCGGCCCACACACTCGCCGTTTCACCACCCACCGATACGAAACAACCGGTCTGTTCCGACGCAAAACGGCGTTTTGAATATTCATCGACGGTTTGCTTCAGCTGTCTGACAGCACACATCACACAAGCTCCTGTGCCAAAATTTTTTCCCTCTCGGCGCCTTTATTGCTACGAGTACCCCTGGATGTTCGCAGGCCATCAAAGGATGAACCCTTTCGGCCGATATTCGTTTTCTTGATCTCGGATCAGTGAAAATGATCTCCGCACGTCATTACGTTCTACTATTCAGATGCACGCGTGGTGGCGCCAACATGATGAAATTGATTCCGAAACATGACGGTACCTGTGACAGAACACCGAGCAGTCCGTGGAGGACATGCGGGGGGATGTAAAACAGTCAACCGTCAACCATGAAATAGATATTGATACTATTTGGGGGGCTTAGACCGCGAAGCCCTTCGCGAAACACAAAAACAGATACAACCCGTGTCGTACACGAACCCATGTCTGGCAGTGGTAGCTATATGCATCCAAAAATATATATGGCGGGTGAGAAGGAAAAAAAGGGGCAAGAGGGATAGGTTGATTTTTTGAGAGGTCACATCTACCTATATTGGGATGGAAGAAACCCATGTAGAAACATGTCCGTTAAAACGTCTGCATGGCAGAGTCATAAAACTCTGACTGCCCAGCGGAATTATAACCCTGCTGGTTTTGTTGCGGGTTGTGGTGCTGAACGTTTGGGTCTTCAGCAGGGAGCAACATCGGGGGGTGGAGGTAGGTGGCGAAAAAGTTATCTTCGTCCTGTGGGAGCATCGGGGGGTGGAGAAAGTCCATCGGAGAATCCTCGGCAGGAAGCATGGGAGGGTGAATAAGTTGAGGGGACCGGTCAGCAGTGAGCGTCGGAGGATGCCAGAAAGCATTGCCAGAACCACGGAAGACACTGTATGGAGCAAAGAAGGGAAAATCCATCGAAGAGCGTCGAGAGTGAGATGCAGCAGAGGAATGACCCGAGTACGAGTCTGCATACGACGAAAACGAAACCGCGGAGGACGGGGGCTCGGACGCTGAGTCGGTGCTCATTCGACGGCGCTTTGTGGTCCTCTGCTCATTGTTCTTCGTCACCTCTGTTTCCAAAGTCTCCACGCTTGAAAAAGGAAGTGCATCGGGAGGCGTCTGGATGTGCTGGCTCAAATAGTCGGGATGGTAAGGACCAGGGAAGGGATTGTAGATGTTCGCGTAGTTGGATTGATCATTATAACTAGTGTGTTGCACCTCAGGTCCAAGCGCTCCCATAAGCTCAGACGAAGTACTCTGAGTGGTCGTCTCTTCATTGTATTCATAACTAGGTTGGGTGGTCGAGTCTGGAGCCAGAGTCGGGGAGCGCTCCACAGTAGGTGAAGTTCGGCGACTCGCACCAGGGCTCGCAGATGGCGTCTCGGATGAGTCCGGCCCGGCACGCCGAGCATCATGGCGCGAACGCTTGCGAATAACATCGGATTTCATTGAGATCGGTCTCGCTGACCCGTGCAATTTATAACTAGAATAAAGGTCAGAAAAATAAAGGACCAACAGAGACGGGATTACTCACTACAAGCCACAACTAATGTTAGATAACCCCACGTAATATGAGTCATCAGACAAAGGGACGACAGTGGGAAAACGTACGCATTACACACAGTCTTACCCTCGTCGTCCTTTCTCCAAAGCGGGGTCGCGGTAGTGTGGCAGTTGTAGCATTGAGCTGTGCCGACTGCTCCACTGAGCTGAGTGGTTTGTCGCATGTACCGAGGAGACCCACCGATGACGTCAACCACTTCCTGGCGAGGAGGCGCTTGGGTGCGGCTCTCGCCATGGTTGGCGCGCATACTCTTTGGGCGCGGTCGCTTGTGCTAGAAGGAGGATGATTTATGCCTTGTCGCACGTGTGATCAGAAAAGACGTACCAGCTTGCAGTACAAGCCGCAGGCATTGCAATTCAACTCGTCGTTGAGACCACGACGCCAGAGTGGCGTATGTGTGGCACCACAGTTGGAACACTCGGCTTTGACCCCGCCTGGAGCGGAGTTGCCATTTCCCCGAAGTACTGCGGGGTTGACACTGGTGGCGGTGGCCCCAGGGCCAGATGATCGTGTAGTGGGCGCATTCTGGGTCTTCACCGTGAGGTTGGGACGATTGTTGGGGGCAGCGCTGCCCCGAGTTCCGGCACTAGGGCCGAGCTTGGTAGGAGAAATAGTCTGGGGAGGGGCTTCCTTGATTGGTTGGGGAGGAAGCGGGGTCACGCTTGTTTCGTTCTCGCTGCGAGGTTCGGAGCGAGGCGAAGTCGAGGAGGGAGGAGAAGAGTCTTGCATCATGACATCGGGGTCGCTAGTAAGGATAGATATGTCATTTTGGCCCATGAAAGAAAAATGGTCGTCTGTAGGATCGACACTGCTGAGAATCTCATCGAGCGGAAGCTCGATGGTGGGGCGCAGGATGCTGAGACCACGAGAGAAAGTGTTGGTGACGTCTTCACCATAATTCATAGCACTGGAGAGGGATGGCTGGACAGAGAGGAGGGCGGATGGGCCAAAGTCATTGGAAAACAATGTGGGGAAGCGGAGCAGAGGTTGCTCGTCCGTCGGGCATTTGCGCTTCCGAGAGCCGGCGGAAGCGTCAATGTCGGCAAGGGTTAATTCGTCGCCAGCGACAAGGTTGCGGGTGGCCTGACGACCACGCCGGGTGTTGGATTCCTTGAATTCAGCAGAAGGTCTGAGATCGGGCTTGGGGACGGCAGTGTTTGGTGTGGCAGGGGTGGGTTGATCGACTGAAAAAGTGAATTGCATGCGCTTGATAGTCCCTGGTTTTGCGTTCTGGCTGGCCTCGCGGCTGCGCTCTCGTTCGACGGCACGCTGTCGGATGAGATCGGTGGACGCATTGCGCTTAAAGTCGGGAGCCTCGAGCTCCTCGATGCTCCTGTGGGAGCGGGATCAGGGTATAGGGCGGCTGAGAGGACAAACGGAACGGACCGGCCCTTTTCCTTGTCGAGTTTGTCGCCCATATTCTTGGAGAGTTTTTTGAACTCGCGCTTGGACTTGGCATTGTCAGAATCGACGATGAGATTCTGGAGATGCCAGAGACGCCAGCTCAGATTCTCGAGACGCTGACCCTGCTCGAGGTAGCTGGCAACCTTTGTGCAGACCTAGGAGCGATGAAGCGGGCGAGGGAGGGGTGCAAACGACGGACCTTCCATGTCTTTGTGAGCGATTCGGTGTCGCCTAGATTGGAGAAAGCGACAAAGGATTTGTTACCCTGTGTGGGGGTGAGCGGGAGAGGGGGGAGGAGGAAGAGGGGCTGACCTTGAACTTGAGATTGACAATGGAGGGCATGAACAGAGACGCGATCGAGAGGTGCTGAGAGGGCGATGTATACTTAAGAGATACCGGCAACGCGATCGCACGCTGCAGTAATTTTGACAGAATGAAACCCCGACTATTCCTGGCAGCTCCGTTTGGGTTCTACAGAAAACTAACGAGAGCTGGGTAGTAGAGATCCATTTATTGCCAGTACTACCCAGCACACTGGCACTCATCAATGCTGCACCGCGCCAATCTCGTGCCGAGTGTTCCGCAGCCGGTCTCCTTCTGCCTCGTTTCACACTCGTGTCTGCCTATAGTTAGCCGATCCGGGGTGTTCCATTCGCATCGAGTCACCCTCTGCCCTGTCCGTTCCTGTACAGCACGGGACCTCTCTGGACTGCCTCGAGGTCCCCTTTGCGCGAAATGACCGCGCGACAACTGGGACTTACCGTCCTCCTCCTCGCAGAGAGAGACTCGAACGCCATGACAACTCCTGATCCGACTGCGCGAAACACAATCTACATACAGCACCAACCAGCACCGCCCCACCTTGATCCATATGGCCCTACCGTCTGACAAATTATATATAGCTGTGATGCTTCGAGACGGCCCACCGTGCGGGTTGACCCCATTCTAAAAGAATGCCTCCAGAAGTCCCTCATCAATCATTCGCGACTGTCTCCCAAGTACCTCGGCTACTGGCGAGCCTCGTGTTATCCTATTCCAGTCCACAATCAACGCCTATGTCCGCACATTGTGACATGTCGATCTTCTCGCCCCGTCCAGATGGCTTGCCGTCAGCCCATTATAATCCTCTCGAGGAAAAAAGGACACTCCATTTAGAAGCCTTGTTGTAAGGAGATCGTCTAGACTTGTTCCGCAACCGTGATCTGCAAATGGCCAAGGCGGTCCACAATCACCTGACGGTGGCTTGATGGGTATGACAAACGTCGACCAGGAAGACGCCAGGCGGCCCAACGCCATTGAGAACCCAGTGCCATGGAACGCCGTCATGCACGTTGGCAAGCCAGCGCTTATGTTCAGTGGAACGCCGCGTGGAGGTCCACGGATTGCCCCCAGAGTCATCGCCTTGAGGGGTTAAACGAGGCAACTGGGCACTTATTGTTCATGAACAAGTTGCGTCATCGTCATCCATTCCAAGGGTCGAAGCCAAGACTCATGTATGTACTACTCCAACAGGGGTGCGCGTCCGAAACGGACGACCAATTGCAGCAGTACGATATCGTAGCGATATGATCTTACTACAAAAAGAAGTTGTGATCCAAAGGCATCAAAAAGGTAGTGTTCCTGAATACGCCAAGTGAGCGAATGAATAATCCGACACAGATCGATCACCTGAACGCATTATCGCTCTCACCAGTGGACCATATTTCTTTCGTCTCCCTGTCATGTGCATTATTTTTTTTTTTGCAATGTATATTGTAGCCTAGATCCCCACAGGAACCTGAGGAGTTGTTGACACATTGTGGAGTGGGTTTCGAAGTTGGCACTAGGACGGCCCATTTCGCTATCACCACATCTTCTCCTTTTCCGTGCCAGCGATCTACTCAACATGGCAAGATTCCAGATCTACGCAGCGGACAGACAAGACGACACCTGTTCACCGCCGATGTATTCGATAGCCAATCATCGTTAGCCCGCAAACAGAGAGACGAGGGGGAAAAAAAGTGCATCCATTACCTTACGCTCGCAAGGCACATTCGACTCATCCGTACGTTCGAATACGTTTTCAATCCTCAATGCGTGTTGTCGTTGACGTTGGTGAGAACGATTGGAGCTAGCAAGTACATTCACAGTCGTGATATGGACACGCACCACGCAAGGAACCCAGCCTTCTTTCTTCTCCCGGCGTAATATATCCAATCGTCCCCTCATTCAATAATTCATTGCTTTCGACATGAGAGAATGTTTTTAATTGCACACATATTGGTCGTGCGTAACACGTACAAAAAAAATCAATTCAACACCCCTGATACGTTGCCATATGTATCATCGAGTCATCGAAACAAGGTGTCAGACGACGGTATCTTCAGGAGCCGACGTGAAAAGTAAGGAAACAATTTATCTAGTCCCAGAATCGTAAAACCAACAAGCAACTTAACTTTAACTGGCACTCAGTGTGGGGGTTTCGTAACTTGTTTTAGACCCATCAAATGCCGGCGACTCCACACATTGAAACGTTCTCCATGCGGTTAACATAGGGGACATTCGGAAATAGGTAGGGGGTTTGAGCTATTTTACGTGGTAGACTCGTAACAAGCGATTCTAAATTTCCGTCGATATCGATTTCGAGGTCAACGCCATTTGGGTTAATACCAACGCTTGATTCAGCAGTTCATAGCGGGATCGCCTTGGAGGGGTACTAGCATGTATTTTAGGATCGTTTGCTGCTTGAACGGGTGGTCTATTGAACGAGTACGTCGTATATTACCCGTCACCCGTGTTTCGTCCCCGTGATACCAAGACTAGAATCGTGCACGTCAATTGATACCCGATCTTGGCGGTTTGAGCGGACCGCGCTTGCCAGGTGGCGCCCGGTGAAGTGGTCAGGTGGTGGCATAAAACTATACAATTCTTATCCAACACACTCACACGGGGCCTGCTTCGGCCCCGCCCCTGACTTTACCTCGTCCCATCATCAACTGAACCGTTGGAGACTTTCAAATACGTCACTGCGAATTCATGGCCAATTTGAAAGGATAGTGATCGCCGTCTAGACTCTGATCGTTTCAAAAACTGGAGGATTTCAAAGGATTTCAAAAGTATCGAGAGCAGCACTCTGAGAACTTGTGATTTTTCATTGACCGGTGGTGTTAGCACACGCACTCGCCCAGCCTTGTGATTCTTCTGGTCAATTTGAAGCGACAATCTCCATCTTGGATCCTGGTTACTATGTCCCAGACTTAATCAGCAGCACGCGAACCCCAAGTTCAAACAAGCAGTACAATTGAGACGGTAGTCTAGGCCAATAGGCCAATCAAATGGATCAAATCGGGCGCGTCCCTACTACTACAACACCCAACCACGCAAAACAAATCTTTATACAATCAAATACCGATTCACGAAAAACAAAACAACAAAGCGTTAACTAACAACGACTCCCATCCGAAATGATACTCCCAATGCTCAACACACTCTTCTTTCCCCTCTCCTGTTCATACCTCGGCATCGGATACCCGCTCGCAGATGCAGACGCAGCAGGCGAAGATGGCGACGACGACGACGATCCGTTGCCACTCCCGCCTCCCCCGTGTCTCAGTGGCGCCAAATGTATCATCTCTTGTTGTCCATGCCCGTGGGCATGTGCATGTCCTCCACCACCAGTTCCCCATGTCGACGTTGCTCCCGTTCCGCTTGAATAATATCGCCCCGCGGATGCCGACACGTTCGGTCCTGGTGAAACCACCCGTCCAGGATGCCCATGTCCATGACTCTGGGTATAATACTCCGCTGGGGAAGAAGACGATCCATGACCACTATACTCGTACGGAGACCCTGCACTCCCCGAGGACGTGTACGATGCAGCGTGCGTCAACGGCGGGGGCGCTGCTACCTGTGAAGGTTGCGCTTGACCCGACGTCCCACTTGAATAGTACGCCGAAGACGACGAGGGGCTATCATAGTACCCACCACTCCCACCCGCTCCAGGCCCGTTGAGGTTGGTGTTGGCATTCATGTTCGGGTTCGTGTTCGCACCCATGTCATATCGCGCGTACGATCCTGGGTACGCAGATCCGTACTGAGAACGCGTAGGAGATGGGTATTGTTCTTGTTGTGGGTGGTGCGATGTCGAGGGCTGCGCGTGCGAACCCGTCGATGACCCATGCGCATAACTTGGCGGGGTGGCATAACTACCATGATGTCCATCTTGGTATGCTTGTGCACCCTCGTATGGCGCACTAAACGACGCACGGGACGGGTGTCCATGTACCTCGGTATGAGGATGAGCACTGTAGGACGCTCGAGAATGTGCCTGTGATGACTCGTAGCCTCCTCGGGGGTCATACGACGCACGCGGATGGTGCTGTTGAGCTTGTTCGAAACCTGCCCTTCCATTCTCGTACCCACCCCTTGCAGTACCGGTATCATACCCCCTCCCGCTCGCATTTCCACTCGCATTTTCATACGCTGCTGTAGCACTGCTACTCCCCATCGGACGTTGATGGTCGTACGACGAGGTGCCTCGCAGATTCGTCGAATCATACTCATAATTGACTCGGTCATACATCCCCCCCGAAGACGGCGGATAAGAAGAGGTCGCCGAGGACGGTGACAATGCTTGTGTAGTCGTCGTCCTTCGAGGTACCGCACCCGGTGTTGAGCCTGAGCTTGAGGGTTCAGACAACAGCTGACCACCGACACCGACACCGACACCGCCCATAGTAGTATGTGCTTGTGTATGAGTATGCGCGTGGGTATGTGGAAGCGCATTAGTAGCCGGGAGCTCGATCCCGCCCGGGGTAGCACTCGCGACATCCAACATTGGATCCAACGTCGACGACGTCGGCCACTCAGGTAACCCCGCGAGCACAATCGATGACGGGGCCGAATTACTATTCCCCGTGACGGGCGGATGTGCTGACATACCATCGGTACTATTCGCTGAAGCAGGCCCTGACACGAGGTGCAGCGGGCCGGTGACTGTCCCATGCCGTGGACGTTTCCCAACGGATGGACCGGAGCCAGAAGCTGTATTATTAGCGGCGGGTTGGGAGGAGAGGGGAGCGTGTGATTGCTGGGCATGTGCATCGTCTTCGGCTTGGTCTTGTTCAGATTTACGTGTCTCACCAGCGTTGGATGGGCCACCATCAGAAGGTGGAGCGAGTGCCGCAATGGGGCGTTTTCGGACACGAATGTCCTTCCTGATACGGATTTTGATGCCCTGGTCAGCGAGGGAACACGAGAGGGGGGTTGATTCTAGGGGTCACGTGAAAAAAAGGTTGTGGCGGAGATGAAATAAAGTAGTGATCCGAAAGCCGACAAGCCGACAACAAATGAATGCACAAAACGAGGACAACGGCAGGAAAAAAAAGTCAGATAAGACGGCATCATGGCGCCCAAGAAAGGACCAACCTTCCATGCCGGGAAACTTTTTTGCAGTATACACATAAAAGGCAGCAGAATAAATGGATTTACAGTGACGAACGGTATTGCTTGAAAGGAGCGTGAAAAATGGGGAGAGGCGGACCGAGAAGAAACATACCCGACGACTTCAAAGAGACTGAGTTTGAGACGGTAGCTGCCTTCGGTGCGCACGCTGAGATCTGGAAAGACAAAAAAACCAGCATCTTCATTGCGATTCTCAGCATCTTTCAGGTGGTACAACGAGGATACGACGGAACCGGTCGTGCATCGTGTTTTGCCGTCCTGCTTCCAAGGGAAATAAGAGCGTGAGAGACGGAGGGAACATGCGGACCTTGAGCCAGTGGAGCTCCGTGTCGTCGTCCGGTTTGGCGAGACTGGCAAACATAAAATAGTAGGGATTCTGAAGGAAGCTATTGGCGTAGTTTGGATCGTGGTCCTCGGCATCTGGATTGGCGAGGGTGGGTGGCTGGCGAGTGTGTGGGTCGATGACACGGAGCTGTATGATAGGTGGAGGGTCAATTGGACGTCGGTCAGCTGGGCGTGGGTTCTAAGCGGGCTGGACGGAAGGCGCAGGAGAAGGCGCACCACCGACGCCACACATGCGGGCCTGCTTTGGTTCTTGCCTGACGGTGAGCTCGTACTCTCTGGCGATTTGACATGAGAAAAAGTAATGAAATGACTGAAACCGACCCACAGTCTGTCTCGTTCGTGCAGCGAACGTTCTCGCTCGTACGGATACGCAGTCGGGACGGTGCCATAGTTTGAGTTGGCATCCATCAAGGCTCTCTCTCAAGCGCTTACTTTGATCGATTGCACATACGCTTTTTCCTCTCCCACAACAAAATCACGTGACTACTACTCCCCACCAGATCGCATCCACACATTCCAACGATTCGAGCCACTCCGCAGCATGGAATTTCGCACGTCGGTAGGGCCACTGTTCCACCTCCAATACACCGTCTTCCGCCGACCTTATCACCGCCCATACATTCTTATCGATCCGCACTACCCGTTTGGAAACCCATGCTCGACGACGCTTAGCAGACCGGATCGGCATGTTCGTGATCCCGATGTACCGCAACAGGGATGGCATCCCGTACGCGATTGCTGCCGACACCGTCAGACCTGACACACGACACAAGAGAGAGACCCACGTTCATAAACACAGTCGGGTCTTCCGCAGGCGACAAATTGAGCGTCGATCCCCGTATTGTCCGTGGGACTAGCCACCCCGCCAATGCGGCCGGTAAATCCCTACATGATCGACAGACTCGCCAACTTGGTCAGCGCGGGAGATACACCCCTTGCAGAGGCGTCGAACCCGATCCGACGCGCGTCCGTCGGTGAGCATAATTGAAATCGCGCGACAGAGCCCGCGATCTGCGATGCGTCAAAGGAGACTGGTGATAGTGTGAAGTATGTCGTGACTCTGCAACTATTTCCACCATCCGAGCTGATCGAAAGGAGTTTGAAGACGGCACTTCAGTGTCCACCGTATTGGCCGGCCACTCTGACATGTAGTTCAGTCGAATGAACACGCGAGCCAATCAAGCGGGAAACATACAGTTGCCGCAGCCCCGAATCATGTGCATGTACTGTTTCAATAGGCGTCTTTGTTACCAGAGTACTGCACCTGCGCAGGCTCGTCAACTTGGGAAGCGTGTTCATCAATAAGCCTGAAATAATTTATTATCATCGTTCAAGTTCATCAAGTATGCTCAGGATACCAACTTGAGCTTGAAATCTCAACGGCTATGTGACATCGTGCGAGACAGTAAAGATACTCAAATACCTGAGCCGACTAGCGAAATGTGCATCGACCAATATCCTCGATAAAATACCTGCACCTAGTTGGTAATGCGGCCACGCATCAATGTCTTGCTCGATACCCGTCTTTGTGTTGGTCGAACATGAGCCTCTGCCCCCGTGGCTTCGGTGGCAGTGGTCAGGTGAAGGTCAGTCTCGCGAAAAAGCAACTGGCTGGCAATGCGTGAAAGGGCATTTGGAACGAGCAGAAACGACTTGAGATCGCCTTTCGGGAGAAGAGCGCAATCTCCTGCCACACTTCCGCCGAGAACTGAGGCGAGCAACCAGGCTCTCTGTTCTCTGAGAAGCTATATATGATGGCGATGAATAGAACGTCCCGCTGACTACATAGAATCCATACCATCTCCGACGGAGATGTTGGGATTGTTTGATCACTTCACATCCTGGTTTCCAGGATCGACCGTCAACACCGAATAGTCAAGCAATTTTCGAATGACCTACAGAAGATACAAAGACTTTACTAATATCGTCTCGAATTTATTGTCAGAGAGCCCAGTGTTGTCGAACATTCATGAGAGATGGGCGTCGACGATAGTTGATATGTAACAGGTTTCCTGTCATGGTGGTAGTTCAACGTTCAAATTTTGACGTTTGCACCACCCTCGGTGGAAATGGTGGACACAGACTGCTTAAGTCGCATAACGCGTTCAAGTTCGTGATGTCGTCGTGGGAAACAGTACACGAGCGTACCGAAGGCAACTTGAACGCGCGCGCCGTTGTTCGTTGACCATTTGTCGTTCATGAGTCGACGATGTCGTCGACAACAAATTCCGGTGCGTACGACTGACAATGTAAAAGTGCGTTGGTGCTCATCGACCATCATCGAACAAGAATCGCCTACTCTCATCAACAACAAAAATGCTGGCAACATAATCGCCCTAGCTTTTACGGCGGATGGCGAGCGTCTCGTGAGTGGTGGCTCGCAGGGAATTCGTGTGACGCGAGTGCAGGATGGCAAAGAAATGGCGAGAATGAAAACTGATTGGGGGGTCTCCGCTCTCGCCGTCTCAAACGATGGCAGATGGATCGCAGCAGGGACGAGCGGGGGCCTCATGTTCCTCTGGGATGCAAAAACATACAAGCAAGTCTTTATGCACGACGAATCGGACGATGTCCGGGGAAGCCTCATTTCTGCAGTCGATTTCTCGCGCGACTCGACTCGGCTGGTCGTTGCATCATGGAACTGGACAGCTACTGTGTGGGACATCGCAACTCGTGGACCAGTGCGGACACTCTGCCGTGACTATGGCCCTCTGTACGCAGCGAAATACTCGCCGCAAAGCGATCAAATCGCGACAGCCATCAAGGAATTCGTTCTAGTCTGGGACGACAGCAATGGACGCTTGCTTGTCAAAATTAAACTGAATGGGGCAACAACACTCTCCCACGATGGTCTCCGCTGGGTTGACAAGTATCTCTTTGTCCTACTAGTATCCGACTGCAAAATCGTGAAGTTTGATGCATCCACCGGATCAGTGGTCTCGGAGTGGCCAATCTCTGGTGCCACCCATAAATCATGCATCGACCTGCCACGACACGGGGGATTCATCGCATATTATACGGACACCACCGTCACGCTGTGGGACACATTTACACGCACGCAGTTCAGGGTACTTGAAGACCACAAGGACATGTATGCCGTTGCTTTTTCTCCGAACGACCGCCTTCTAGCGGTTGGTGGAGACCATGGAACGATCACTGTCAAGCAAATATCCAATATCACTTACACTGTAAGTTTCGTGTATCGTCCAATTAAATTAAAGCTTGGCCTTTAATTTGTACCACGTAGGGCACAAACTCTGTCTTTTGTCTACACCCCACATTCCAAGAACCAGAAATTTGCATCGACAGCGCTGCTCTCGATTCATGGAAGCACCATCAACTCGCACAGGCAGAAGCACTACTGGACGAAGCATTCTCTCTGTGTTTGGATGCGCCTCACCATGTACTTGCTTGTAGAAGTCTTGTTCGAACACGTTTGGGACGATGGGACGCAGCGATCAATGATGCCGAAGAGGTATCTCCTATTTTCTTCTCGCATACATGAGCGAATACTGTTTGATATTTAGTCCATCAAGAAGCACACGTCTGTCATTGGCTACATTGCAAAGTTTGTAGCACTTGTGGGAAAAGGCAAGATGCGCGAGGGATATCGAGTGTGCGACATCGCATTGGAACACTTTCATTCGTCTCACGTCACCATTCTCCTTCTCATCAAGGTAGGTACCTCATGTCCTACGATTTTGCTGCCTTGCTTTTTATTTCGTTAGGCTGTCGTCATTTGCATAGCCGGAGGGCACGACGATGCGATATCACGCATAGACGACCTTATCGCTGCCGTGCCGCCCAACTCAACATTCTACGTGGTCCAGGCACGTGCTAAAGTGCTATCATACAGTCACATCGCCATTGACATATCTGCCAGGCATATATGCATCTTTTACTCGGGACATTGCACATGGAAAGGGGCCAACATCAGCTTGCGATACAGTCGTTTGAACATGCACGAGTTCGGCTGGGCCACCATATAATTCAAGTTCCCTTGTTGATCTCATTGGTAAATATCCTTTCCCCATCTCACAATATGTCGGAATTGTTCACCATGTCTAACAGATTTCTGGGTGGAAGTTTGATGATCTTGCAATCAAAATTGAACAGCACTTCTGTGAGGCCCTTTATGCAGCCGGACGTACCAAGCAAGCATGCGCCTCTGTGCTCTCCATGGTCGATAGGGTTGATGTCACTGGTCGAATTTCCATCTGGCTCACAGGTGAGCGATTAGTTAACCCCTTCCTCCAAAGTGATTTGAAAATGTCACTACAGATTTCATGCAACGATGTCTCTCGAAGACCTCCGATCCTCCATCCCCACTGCTGAGAGAGTGGACAACTTTAAAATTAACCCGTGGTTCATGGAAAAATGCCTTGACTGCCTCTGTTGGAGTGAGTAATTCTTTGGCTACTATTCTTATCGATGGTCAGCCTAACGCACCGTTTGTCTACAGTTTGTGTCTCCGAAAATTGTAATTTATCGCGTCATATGTGAACGTCTGGAAACGATCGACCGTGTGGCGGACGCAGTGGCTTGCTTCCACCAAATGAGTAGTGAACTTGCACTGGAAACAGAAGCCCAGCTGCCATTTTGGATTCTCGGTGAATAACTGTGCAATACAACTGAAACCTCTCTGACTACTCTCTCTGGCAGATTTCAAATCTCGATGTTGCAGGAAGCTGGAGGACCTCGGGGATATTGCAATGAATTCTAAGGAATATGATGACGCTATCTCCCACTATACGGTTGCCCTATCGTTGAATCTTGCTACCTCACATGACTTGTTGGTTGGGCGAAGTAACGCACGCGCAGCAAAGGGCTTGTGGTATGATGCGCTACACGACGCAAACGAAGTAGGTTGTTTCCATATGGATATTTCAAGGTGTTTCATGTTGATGAAACTTTCAGGTAATCAAGCTTGATCCTTCGTCTCCATTAGGTTACGAGAGAAAGCATGCAGCTTTACGTGGCGCGAAATGTTATAGCGACGCAATAGATGCGTTTGACATGATGCTTGTGAAGATGTCGCAATCGGCCGACCCAGAGATTCGTGGTGAGGTACTCCGTGCCCTAATGACATATAACTATTAATCTTTGTTTGTAGAGCGGTCTCGTCAGTATGTTACGCCAGCAAAGGTGAAAGAAACGATTCGCGAAATCGTTCAGAACACCATTCGGGATTCCCCGCTGGTGCTCATCAATACCCACTCGGGTCGTCTTGTCGACAAGCGTGAGCAAGCCTCTTCATTTGAATCATTACCACTCTTTCAGGAGTTGGTCTCTTCCATGACCACAGGGATCGCTCATTCATGGATCGAGCGCGAGGTCACGGAGTATCACCGTTACGCCATGCTGTCGCACAAGTGGGAAGAAAACGAACCTTTGTTTGAAAAAGTCATGCATATTACGGTCTATGGTCTCGAAGAATCTCCTACTCACGAAAAGCTACAAATGTTCTGCAAAGTCGCGCGGGAGGCTGGATTGGATTGGGCTTGGAGTGATACGTGCTGTATCAATAAGGCAGATCACTTCGTACTCCAGGAAGCCCTGGTCAGCATGTTCAAATGGTACCAGGGGTCTTCCTTGACCATCGTATTCCTCCGTGGCGTTCACCGTCTCTCGCAATGCGGTGCTCTGACGGAGAGCGCTTGGAACACTCGTGCATGGACATTGCAGGAATACCATGCGTCAAAGGTGGTTCGATTCTACACTGAGAACTGGACACCATATATGAATCTCCGCTTGTACAACCACAAGGCGTCGCCCGAGGTCATATCAGAGATGGAGAAGGCAACAGGAGTCTCTGCACGGGCCTTGATGGCACTCCGCCCTGGGTTGGATGACATCCGAGAGAAGCTTCGTCTAGCTTCAACCCGACGGACGACGCGAGTCGAGGATGCAGCGTACTCGTTACTTGGCATATTCTCTACGACCCTCCCAGTCGTTTACGGGGAGGGAGACAAGGCACTTGGGCGACTGTTGTCACAGCTACTTACGAGCTCGGGAGATGTGAGCATCCTTTCATGGGTGGGCAGATCCGGTAGTAGCTTCAATAGCTGCCTTCCAGCCGATATCGCTGTGTTCAACCACTCCTCAATCTCACATATTCCACCAGCAATCTCCGCTACCGAAATCGAAACAATCGCTTCTGGACTGCGTACGTCCTCGCTCAACATCCCCCTGATCACACAGCTGTACGACCGTATCAATGAACTCCCTGTGCCGTCATTTGTTGGGCGCAGGCTGAAACTTCATTGTCTCACCTTCAAGCTAGGGCGTGTTCTGTTAGCCTCTCGAAATGGGTCGGAATGTACTTTTCGGGCCCAGACAACTGCGCTCGGGGTTGTAGAGATCAGAACTGATGAAAATCTCTCGCAATTGGATTCTCTATATCTTATCCACCCTTGGATCGACTTTCTCCTCGATCGGCAGCCGGTTGGGAGCGCAATGCAACCAACATCTGAGGAGAACATAGATGACCCGTCTTGTATGCCAGCCGAATTGCCTTTTGGAATCCCCGAGACTTCTAATACTGTATTCACAAACCCACAAGTAGGAGCAGCGCCGTTTATTTCATATATTGGGATGCCATACGGCGGACATGCCCCATCTACACCAGATCTTGTATCACTCCGGCCCCCTTCGACTATTTCGCCAATGGAGAAGGAAACGCGAGTCCTTCAATTCGTAGCGCGACTGAAACACCCATTCGGGGCTCTCTTGCTCACGCGGACACGTCAGCATGCGGAAGAATACAGGAGAGTCGCTACAGGGAATCTGATCACTGTCCAAATGGAGGAGTTCACACAGCCGATATTGGACAAGCTTGTAAAGGACGTGCGGATGTTGGATATTCTTTGATGGCTTTATTCGCTCTCCGAGATTTCGGTCAACGTGTAACTGCATTTTCAAGTTGTTGTTTCTCAGTATCTAGGATGTCAATTTCCTGCTTGCTGTAACTTTGGATATCCATGACGATTAGATGGTCGTGTTCTAAGATCCCGAGGCGTCTTTAAATGGAGACTTTTTAGTTGACGCTCCGGGATGGAATTGGGATGGAAAATAAGACTATAGTCATGTTCATACCAATAGTCTAGTGTAGCTCCTAGCAAGAGGATGACTTGATTTCGAAAACTGATGGATTACGCAGTGAGGCCTTGTGTGTAGAACAATGTCCGATGGTTTGTCAACAATCTCTTCCTGTTCGAGTGGATGATGATCGATAGACATCTATCCAATGGCTTATGGGAATACTGAACAAGTGATATATTAGGGACTGACAGCTCGTAGCTGCTGCGTCGCAGTTCGTAATCCGAATGAAATCAGATCGGTGGCTGTGACGCACGAGCTACTTTCAAGCTGAACGTGTCTTTGTTTCATTCTTCAAGGTTCAATCTGGCGAGTCAATTGGACTCGGTAAAGTTGGGTGTGAATAATAAAGCTGGATTGACGAGGACAGTACCCACATCTGGCGTCCGCCTCCGACGAAGAAGAGCAGGATGTCGGGTAACGGTGGAGCAAAGGACGGCAAGGTAGCGGCGGTTCAAGCTATGGAAGCTCACCAGAGGACTAGGGAGGGTTTAGGATCCCCCTTGTAAGCCCATTGGCACTCACATCACGTGTACGATACATATATCCGCAGTCCCGCGCCATAGATAGAGCAGTCCCTCTTGTACCCGTACATCGTAGTCGTCTTATAGAGCGTGATCCAGTTCGTTTGGCTGCGTGTCTCAGTGTTTCCTGCCGTCGACCACGGCGGGCTTTCACCCCTAGGACGACCACAAACTAGCATGGTGTGAGAAGTTGAGACTGGTACCTCACGCTGAAGGAGAGAATCGACTAGACTGATGAACCGACTCAGCAGGTTTGGAGAGAACTGTGGTGTCAAGCAAGGACGTGATCTTGTTCGCGTGTGTATCGTCTACAGTAGAAAACGCCCCAGTCGCAGACCAAAGTGCAGGAAATTGTCTTTCCCACATTCGCTATGGAAGGACAAGAAGCAGCATCTTCGTGGCGGTTCTCGGTATAATATTTATCTTTTAGATGATACGACGGGGCCGGTTGTGCATCGTGTTTTGTCGTCCTGCTTCCGAGGGAAATAAGAGCGTGAGAAACGGAGAGAACATCTTGGGCCAGTGGAGCTTCGTGTCATCGTCCGGTTTGGTGAGACTTGCATAGTAGGGATTCTGTAGGAAGGTATTGGCACAGTTTGGATCGTGATCCGAGTCGGCATCTGGATTGGCGAGGATACCAGTGGGTAGGTCGATGACACGGAGCTGTATGGTGGGTGGAGGGTCAATCGGACGTCGGTCAGCTGGATATAGGGAATACGCGGGCTGGACGGAAGGCGCAGGAGAAGGCGCACTACCGACGCCACATATACATATGGGCCTGGAGTCGTACTCTCCATCGCGAATCTATGAGAAAAGTAACGAAATATACTAACCTATCTCGCTCATGCGGATACGCAGTCGGGAAGGTGCCATAGTTTTCGACGATTACCACTAGACAACAAAATCAAGTGACTACTACTCCCCGCCAAATCGCATCCGCGCATTCCAACGATTCGAGCCAATCCGCAGCATGGTATTTCGCACGTCGGTAGGGCCACTGTTCCACCTCCAATGCCCCGTCTTCTGCCGACCTTATTACCGTCCACACGCTCCCATCGATCCGCACTACCCGCACGTTTGGAAACCCATGCTCGACGACGCTCATCACAGACCGGATCGGCATGTTCGTGATTCCAATGTACCGCAACAATGGTGGCATCCCCGCACGCAATTGCTGTCGACACCGTTAAACCTGACACATGAAACAAGAAGAAGACCCACGTTCATAAAGGCCGTCAGGTCCTCCGTCACCGCAGGCGACAAATCGAGAGTCAATGCCGTTACCGTCCGCGGGACCAACCACCCCGCCAACGCCGCCGACAAATCCCTTGGATATGTGATCGATAAACTCGCCAATTTGGTCAGCGCAGGAAGTACGCCCCACGCAGAGGCGTCGAACCCGATCCGACGCGCGTCCGTCGGTGGTATGAGCAGGTGATACGTTCGCAGTTCCGTTCTCTCGCGCAGGAATTCAGAAATGGCCGGACAGAGCTCGCGATCTGCAATGTGTCGATGGAGACTGATGATCGTAAATGAGAAATGGCGCAAGAACGGCAGAGCGGTGCGGTACTGTCGAAACAAGGACGAAGGTGTGCTTTCTAGCGTCCCTGACAGCATCAACGATTCGAGTTGGTGCCCATTGGCCAGAATCTCGGAAAAGGCTTGTGTATCTGCCGAAAAACAACCGTTGAACTCGATTTGAGTCAGGTGGTGGACCGAGATGGCTTCTGCAGGGAAACGCCAGCGGGGATTATTGATGGACAACGACCGAAGTGTGTCACGGCTCTGTGCTAGAAAGCCGTACACAGTCGAGCTGCAACCACTTCCACCATCTGAGCTGATCGCAAAGTGTGCGAGGTGCTTGAAAACGGGCACTTCAATGTCAACAGTATGGCCTGCTACTCTGAGACGCAGTTCAGTCGAATCAACGAGCAAATCAAGCAGACAACATACACAAGGGACAGCCGCTGCAGCCGTGGATTGTAGGCATGGACTGTTTTCAACAGGCGTGTAATCAGGTCTTTGTTGCCAGAGCAATGCACCTTGCGCAGGTTCATCAACTTGGGAAGTGCATTCATCAACATGCCTGAAATATCAGTCAATCACATCATGCGTGTTCAGGAGAGGGTGGCATACCGACTTGAAACGTCAACGGCTGCGTTACATCGTACGACACAGCAAAGATACTCAAACGCCTGACATGACTAGCGAAGTGTCCATCGACCAATATCCTGGTTAAAATATCTGCGCTTCGTTGGTAATGCCACGTGTCGATGTCTTGCTCGACGCTCGTCCCTTGTGTCGGTCGAACACGACTCTCTGCCCCAGTGGGTTCGATGGCAGTGGTCAAGTGAAGGTCAATCTCACGAAAAAGCAACTGGCTAGCAATGCGCGAAAGGGCATTTGGAACGAGTAGGAGCGACTTGAGGTCATGTTTCGGGAGAAAAAGTGCAATCTCCCGCCACACTTCCGCCGAGAACCGAGGCGGGCAATCAGGCTCTCTGAGAAGCTACATACAATGACGATAAAACATCCCGTCGACCACATAGAATACATACCATTTCGGGGCGGAGATGTTGTGATTGGATGATCACCTTGACATCCTGGTTTTCGGGATCGGCCGTCAACACGGAATGAAGGTCTATACCCATGTTCATCATGCAACGCTCAGGCCAAGTGAGAGACATACCTTGCTGAGCGGAGGTACGATAACCCGCAGCAAGCCTCACTTTTGCGCGTAACAAGAGTGCACGCGAGAGATTGGAGGGGGACAAGTTGGGAACTTGCAAGAGTGACTGGACGGCGTTTTCCATGATCGTACGGCAGCTTTGTCAGTGCGTCAGGAAATACACATCACTTGTCGGACAGTTTTTGAGGAGAGCCTGAACGTACCCCTGGACGGGCAAATGCTGAAGTGCATAGAGGAGCACGTCGGCTTTTTGAGTGTTATTCAAGTTGACGGTGATGTCGCGAATGCTCGCATCCAAAATACGGGGATTGAACAAGCTCATCGTACGACTGCGAAGAGGAGGAACGAGGTAGTAGAGAAGAAGAGATCAGCCCAGCCTGAGCATGGTCAATTGGGCGCAATGCGGCCAATCGACTCGATGATCATTTCTCAGGCCAAAAAAAGCAAGTCAAACGTAAGTAATAAAGTACCTGTTCTTGTG
Source organism: Aureoboletus auriporus (assembly GCA_038089615.1). Taxonomy (NCBI): domain Eukaryota; kingdom Fungi; phylum Basidiomycota; class Agaricomycetes; order Boletales; family Boletaceae; genus Aureoboletus; species Aureoboletus auriporus. Next base: position 35,100 of record JBBPLF010000303.1, read on the forward strand.
ATGTTGACCTTATCATGTATTCTCTACTTGGACTATAGGTGAGCCCCCACAATATTAATCTGCTACGTCCTTTGAACGACCCCTGAGTATAGTCTTGCCACACCTTGATTGCAGCAGATTGACACGGGAGACCCGTGCATAATTTGGCACTCGTGTTATGGATTGCAGGTGCGATAAATCCGTTTGGCTTGAGCAGCGAGAGGGATCGTACAGTGGGCAGGAGGTTGGCCTTGAATATGGACAGATGTGTGTTATTGATGCACTGGTTGAAGGATTCAACGATG